>NW_003128712.1:0-15542 GCF_000003605.2 Saccoglossus kowalevskii | reverse complement strand
ACGATAATATCGTCTAAAAATGTCTAAGAAAGTCTAAGAATGTCTAAGTTAGACAGGTCTGTCTGGTCAACTATGGGGACAGTTCGTTTTTCTCCGATATTATCGATAATATCGTCTAACAATGTCTAAAAAAGTCTAAAAATGTCTAAGTTAGACAGGTCTGTCTGGGCAACTATGGGGACAGTTCGTTTTTCTCCGATATTATCGATAATATCGTCTAACAATGTCTAAAAAAGTCTAAAAAATGTCTAAGCTAGACAGGTCTGTCTGGGTAACTATTGAGACAGTTCGTTTTTCTACGATATTATCGATAATATCGTCTAACGATGTCTAAAAAAGTCTAAGTTAGACAGGTCTGTCTGGACAACTTTTGGGACAGTTCGTTTTTCTCCGATATTATCGATAATATCGTCTAAAAATATCTAAAAAAGTCTAAAAATGTCTAAGTTAGACAGGTCTGTCTGGTCAACTATGGGGACAGTTCGTTTTTCTCCGATATTATCGATAATATCGTCTAACAATGTCTAAAAAGTCTAAAAATGTCTAAGTTAGACAGGTCTGTCTGGGCAACTATGAGGACAGTTCGTTTTTCTCCGATATTATCGATAATATCGTCTAACAATGTCTAAAAAAGTCTAAAAATGTCGAAATTAGACAGGTCTGTCTGGACAACTATTGGGACAGTTCGTTTTTCTCCGATATTATCGATAATATCGTCTAAAAATGTCTAAAAAAAGTCTAAAAATGTCTAAGTTAGACAGGTCTGTCTGGACAACTATGGGTACAGTTCGTTTTTCTCCGATATTATCGATAATATCGTCTAACAATGTCTAAAAAAGTCTAAAAATGTCGAAATTAGACAGGTCTGTCTGGACAACTATAGGGACAGTTCGTTTTTCTCCGATATTATCGATAATATCGTCTAAAAATGTCTAAAAAAGTCTAAAAATGTCTAAGTTAGACAGGTCTGTCTGGGCAACTATGGGGACAGTTCGTTTTTCTCCGATATTATCGATAATATCGTCTAACAATGTCTAAAAAAGTCTAAAAATGTCTAAGTTAGACAGGTCTGTCTGGACAACAATTGGGACAGTTCGTTTTTCTCCGATATTATCGATAATATCGTCTAAAAATTTCTAAAAAAAAGTCTAAAAATGTCTAAGTTAGACAGGTCTGTCTGGGCAACTATGGGGGCAGTTCGTTTTTCTCAGATATTATCGATAATATCGTCTAACAATGTCTAAAAAAGTCTAAAAAATGTCTGAGCTAGACAGGTCTGTCTGGGCAACTATGGGGACAGTTCGTTTTTCTCAGATATTATCGATAATATCGTCTAACAATGTCTAAAAAAGTCTAAAAATGTCGAAATTAGACAGGTCTGTCTGGGTAACTATTGAGACAGTTCGTTTTTCTACGATATTATCGATAATATCGTCTAACGATGTCTAAAAAAGTCTAAGTTAGACAGGTCTGTCTGGACAACTTTTGGGACAGTTCGTTTTTCTCCGATATTATCGATAATATCGTCTAAAAATATCTAAAAAAGTCTAAAAATGTCTAAGTTAGACAGGTCTGTCTGGTCAACTATGGGGACAGTTCGTTTTTCTCCGATATTATCGATAATATCGTCTAACAATGTCTAAAAAAGTCTAAAAAATGTCTAAGCTAGACAGGTCTGTCTGGGTAACTATTGAGAGAGTTCGTTTTTCTACGATATTATCGATAATATCGTCTAACGATGTCTAAAAAAGTCTAAGTTAGACTGGTCGTCTGGACAACTTTTGGGACAGTTCGTTTTTCTCCGATATTATCGATAATATCGTCTAAAAATGTCTAAAAAAGTCTAAAAATGTCTAAGTTAGACAGGTCTGTCTGGACAACTATGGGGACAGTTCGTTTTTCTCCGATATTATCGATAATATCGTCTAAAAATGTCTAAAAAAGTCTAAAAATGTCTAAGTTAGACAGGTCTGTCTGGACAACTATGGGGACAGTTCGTTTTTCTCCGACATTATCGATAATATCGTCTAACAATGTCTAAAAAAGTCTAAAAATGTCTAAGTTAAACAGGTCTGTCTGGACAACTATGGGGACAGTTCGTTTTTCTCCGACATTATCGATAATATCGTCTAACAATGTCTAAAAAAGTCTAAAAATGTCTAAGTTAGACAGGTCTGTCTGGGCAAATATGGGGACAGTTCGTTTTTCTCCGATATTATCGATAATATTGTCTAACAATGTCTAAAAAAGTCTAAAAATGTCGAAATTAGACAGGTCTGTCTGGACAACTATTGGGACAGTTCGTTTTCTCCGATATTATCGATAATATCGTCTAAAATGTCTAAAAAAGTCTAAAAAAGTCTAAGTTAGACAGGTCTGTCTGGTCAACTATGGGGACAGTTCGTTTTTCTCCGATATTATCGATAATATCGTCTAACAATGTCTAAAAAAGTCTAAAAATGTCTAAGTTAGACAGGTCTGTCTGGGCAACTATGGGGACAGTTCGTTTTTCTCCGATATTATCGATAATATCGTCTAACAATGTCTAAAAAAGTCTAAAAATGTCGAAATTAGACAGGTCTGTCTGGACAACTATTGGGACAGTTCGTTTTTCTCCGATATTATCGATAATATCGTCTAAAAATGTCTAAAAAAGTCTAAAAATGTCTAAGTTAGACAGGTCTGTCTGGTCAACTATGGGGACAGTTCGTTTTTCTCCGATATTATCGATAATATCGTCTAACAATGTCTAAAAAAGTCTAAAAATGTCTAAGTTAGACAGGTTTGTCTGGGCAACTATCGCGACAGTTCGTTTTTCTACGATATTATCGATAATATCGTCTAAAATATCTAAAAAAGTCTAAAAATGTCCAAGTTAGACAGGTCTGTCTGGGCAACTATGGGGACAGTTCGTTTTTCTCAGATATTATCGATAATATCGTCTAACAATGTCTAAAAAAGTCTAAAAAATGTCTAAGCTAGACAGGTCTGTCTGGGTAAATATTGAGACAGTTCGTTTTTCTACGATATTATCGATAATATCGTCTAACGATGTCTAAAAATGTCTAAGTTAGACAGGTTTGTATGGGCAACTATCGCGACAGTTCGTTTTTCTACGATATTATCGATAATATCGTCTAAAATGTCTAAAAAAGTCTAAAAATGTCCAAGTTAGACAGGTCTGTCTGGGCAACTATGGGGACAGTTCGTTTTTCTCAGATATTATCGATAATATCGTCTAACAATGTCTAAAAAAGTCTAAAAAATGTCTAAGCTAGACAGGTCTGTCTGGGTAACTATTGAGACAGTTCGTTTTTTCTACGATATTATCGATAATATCGTCTAACGATGTCTAAAAAAGTCTAAGTTAGACAGGTCTGTCTGGACAACTTTTGGGACAGTTCGTTTTTCTCCGATATTATCGATAATATCGTCTAACAATGTCTAAAAAAGTCTAAAAATGTCGTAATTAGACAGGTCTGTCTGGACAACTATTGGGACAGTTCGTTTTTCTCCGATATTATCGATAATATCGTCTAAAATGTCTAAAAAAGTCTAAAAATGTCTAAGTTAGACGGGTCTGTCTGGTCAACTATGGGGACAGTTCGTTTTTCTCCGATATTATCGATAGTATCGTCTAACAATGTCTAAAAAAGTAATAAAAATGTCTAAGTTAGACAGGTCTGTCTGGGCAACTATGGGGACAGTTCGTTTTTCTCCGATATTATCGATAATATCGTCTAACAATGTCTAAAAAGGTCTAAATATGTCGAAATTAGACAGGTCTGTCTGGGCAACTATGGGGACAGTTCGGTTTTCTCCGATATTATCGATAATATCGTCTAAAAATGTCTAAAAAAGTCTAAAAATGTCTAAGTTAGACAGGTCTGTCTGGACAACAATTGGGACAGTTCGTTTTTCTCCGATATTATCGATAATATCGTCTCAAAATGTCTAAAAAAGTCTAAAAATGTCTAAGTTAGACAGGTCTGTCTGGGCAACTATGGGGACAGTTCGTTTTTCTCAGATATTATCGATAATATCGTCTAACAATGTCTAAAAAAGTCTAAAAAATGTCTAAGCTAGACAGGTCTGTCTGGGTAACTATTGAGACGGTTCGTTTTTCTACGATATTATCGATAATATCGTCTAAAAATGTCTAAAAAATGTCTAAGTTAGACAGGTCTGTCTGGACAACTTTTGGGACAGTTCGTTTTTCTCCGATATTATCGATAATATCGTCTAAAAATGTCTAAAAAAGTCTAAAAATGTCTAAGTTAGACAGGTTTGTCTGGGCAACAATTGGGACAGTTCGTTTTTCTCCGATATTATCGATAATATCGTCTCAAAATGTCTAAAAAAGTCTAAAAATGTCTAAGTTAGACAGGTCTGTCTGGGCGACTATGGGGACAGTTCGTTTTTCTCAGATATTATCGATAATATCGTCTAACAATGTCTAAAAAAGTCTAAAAAATGTCTAAGCTAGACAGGTCTGTCTGGGTAACTATTGAGACTGTTCGTTTTTCTACGATATTATCGATAATATCGTCTAACGATGTCTAAAAAAGTCTAAGTTAGACAGGTCTGTCTGGACAACTTTTGAGACAGTTCGTTTTTCTCCGATATTATCGATAATATCGTCTAAAAATGTCTAAAAAAGTCTAAAAATGTCTAAGTTAGACAGGTCTGTCTGGTCAACTATGGGGACAGTTCGTTTTTCTCCGATATTATCGATAATATCGTCTAACAATGTCTAAAAAAGTCTAAAAATGTCGAAATTAGACAGGTCTGTCTGGACAACTATTGGGACATTTCGTTTTTCTTCGATATTATCGATAATATCGTCTAACAATGTCTAAAAAGTCTAAAAATGTCTAAGTTAGACAGGTTTGTCTGGTCAACTATGGGGACAGTTCGTTTTTCTCCGATATTATCGATAATATCGTCTAACAATGTCTAAAAAAGTCTAAAAATGTCTAAGTTAGACAGGTCTGTCTGGGTAACTATTGAGACAGTTCGTTTTTCTACGATATTATCGATAATATCGTCTAACGATGTCTAAAAAAGTCTAAGTTAGACAGGTCTGTCTGGACAACTTTTGGGACAGTTCGTTTTTCTCCGATATTATCGATAATATCGTCTACAAATGTCTAAAAAAGTCTAAAAATGTCTAAGTTAGACAGGTCTGTCTGGTCAACTATGGGGACAGTTCGTTTTTCTCCGATATTATCGATAATATCGTCTAACAATGTCTAAAAATGTCTAAGTTAGACAGGTCTGTCTGGGCAACTATGGGGACAGTTCGTTTTTCTCCGATATTATCGATAATATCGTCTAACAATGTCTAAAAAAGTCTAAAAATGTCGAAATTAGACAGGTCTGTCTGGGCAACTATTGGGACAGTTCGTTTTTCTCCGATATTATCGATAATATCGTCTAAAAATGTCTAAAAAAAGTCTAAAAATGTCTAAGTTAGACAGGTCTGTCTGGACAACTATTGGGACAGTTCGTTTTTCTCCGATATTATCAATAATATCGTCTAACAATGTCTAAAAAAGTCTAAAAATGTCTAAGTTAGACAGGTCTGTCTGGGCAACTATGGGGGCAGTTCGTTTTTCTCAGATATTATCGATAATATCGTCTAAAAATGTCTAAAAAAGTTTAAAAATGTCTAAGTTAGACAGGTTTGTCTGGGCAACTATCGCGACAGTTCGTTTTTCTCCGATATTATCGATAATATCGTCTAAAAATGTCTAAAAAAGTCTAAAAATATCTAAGTTAGACAGGTCTGTCTGGACAACAATTGGGACAGTTCGTTTTTCTCCGATATTATCGATAATATCGTCTAAAAATGTCTAAAAAAGTCTAAAAATGTGTAAGTTAGACAGGTCTGTCTGGGCAACTATGGGGACAGTTCGTTTTTCTCAGATATTATCGATAATATCGTCTAACAATGTCTAAAAAAGTCTACAAAATGTCTAAGTTAGACAGGTCTGTCTGGGTAACTATTGAGGCTGTTCGTTTTTCTACGATATTATCGATAATATCGTCTAACGATGTCTAAAAAAGTCTAAAAATGTCGAAATTAGACAGGTCTGTCTGGACAACTATTGGGACATTTCGTTTTTCTTCGATATTATCGATAATATCGTCTAACAATGTCTAAAAAAGTCTAAAAATGTCTAAGTTAGACAGGTCTGTCTGGTCAACTATGGGGACAGTTCGTTTTTCTCCGATATTATCGATAATATCGTGTAACAATGTCTAAAAAAGTCTAAAAATGTCTAAGTTAGACAGGTCTGTCTGGTCAACTATGGGGACAGTTCGGTTTTCTCCGATATTATCGATAATATCGTCTAACAATGTCTAAAAAAGTCTAAAAATGTCTAAGTTAGACAGGTCTGTCTGGGCAACTATGGGGACAGTTCGTTTTTCTCCGATATTATCGATAATATCGTCTAACAATGTCTAAAAAAGTCTAAAAATGTCGAAATTAGACAGGTCTGTCTGGACAACTATTGGGACAGTTCGTTTTTCTCCGATATTATCGATAATATCGTCTAAAAATGTCTAAAAAAAGTCTAAAAATGTCTAAGTTAGACAGGTCTGTCTGGACAACTATTGGGACAGTTCGTTTTTCTCCGATATTATCAATAATATCGTCTAACAATGTCTAAAAAAGTCTAAAAATGTCTATGTTAGACTGGTTTGTCTGGGCAACTATGGGGACAGTTCGTTTTTCTCCGATATTCCTCGATAATATCGTCTAACAATGTCTAAAAAAGTCTAAAAATGTCTAAGTTAGACAGGTCTGTCTGGGCAACTATGGGGACAGTTCGTTGTTCTCAGATATTATCGATAATATCGTCTAACAATGTCTAAAAAAGTCTAAAAAATGTCTGAGCTAGACAGGTCTGTCTGGGCAACTATGGGGACAGTTCGTTTTTCTACGATATTATCGATAATATCGTCTAACAATGTCTAAAAAAGTCTAAAAATGTCGAAGTTATACAGGTCTGTCTGGGTAACTATTGAGACAGTTCGTTTTTCTACGATATTATCGATAATATCGTCTAAAATGTCTAAAAAAGTCTAAAAATGTCGAAATTAGACAGGTCTGTCTGGGCAACTATGGGGACAGTTCGTTTTTCTCCGATATTGTCGATAATATCGTCTAACAATGTCTAAAAAAGTCTAAAAATGTCTAAGTTAGACAGGTCTGTCTGGTCAACTATGGGGACAGTTCGTTTTTCTCCGATATTATCGATAATATCGTCTAACAATGTCTAAAAAAGTCTAAAAATGTCGAAATTAGACAGGTCTGTCTGGGCAACTATGGGGACAGTTCGTTTTTCTCCGATATTATCGATAATATCGTCTAACAATGTCTAAAAAAGTCTAAAAAATGTCCAAGTTAGACAGGTCTGTCTGGGCAACTATGGGGACAGTTCGTTTTTCTCAGATATTATCGATAATATCGTCTAACAATGTCTAAAAAAGTCTAAAAAATGTCTAAGCTAGACAGGTCTGTCTGGGTAACTATTGAGGCAGTTTGTTTTTCTACGATATTATCGATAATATCGTCTAACGATGTCTAAAAAAGTCTAAGTTAGACAGGTCTGTCTGGACAACTTTTGGGGCAGTTCGTTTTTCTCCGATATTATCGATAATATCGTCTAAAAATGTCTAAAAAAGTCAAAAAAATGTCTAAGTTAGACAGGTCTGTCTGGTCAACTATGGGGACAGTTCGTTTTTCTCCGATATTATCGATAATATCGTCTAACAATTTCTAAAAAAGTCTAAAAATGTCTAAGTTAGACAGGTCTGTCTGGGCAACTATGGGGACAGTTCGTTTTTCTCCGATATTATCGATAATATCGTCTAACAATGTCTAAAAAAGTCTAAAAATGTCGAAATTAGACAGGTCTGTCTGGACAACTATTGGGACAGTTCGTTTTTCTCCGATATTATCGATAATATCGTCTAAAATATCTAAAAAAAGTCTAAAAATGTCTAAGTTAGACAGGTCTGTCTGGGCAACTATGGGGACAGTTCGTTTTTCTCCGATATTATCGATAATATCGTCTAACAATGTCTAAAAAAGTCTAAAAATGTCGAAATTAGACAGGTCTGTCTGGACAACTATTGGGACATTTCGTTTTTCTTCGATATTATCGATAATATCGTCTAACAATTTCTAAAAAAGTCTAAAAATGTCTAAGTTAGACAGGTCTGTCTGGGCAACTATGGGGACAGTTCGTTTTTCTCCGATATTATCGATAATATCGTCTAACAATGTCTAAAAAAGTCTAAAAATGTCGAAATTAGACAGGTCTGTCTGGACAACTATTTGCACAGTTCGTTTTTCTCCGATATTATCGATAATATCGTCTAAAATGTCTAAAAAAGTCTAAAAATGTCTAAGTTAGACAGGTCTGTCTGGGCAACTATGGGGACAGTTCGTTTTTCTCCGATATTATCGATAATATCGTCTAACAATGTCTAAAAAAGTCTAAAAATGTCGAAATTTGACAGGTCTGTTTGGGCAACTATGGGAACAGTTCGTTTTTCTCCGATATTATCGATAATATCGTCAAACAATGTCTAAAAAAGTCTAAAAATGTCTAAGTTAGACAGGTTTGTCTGGGCAACTATCGCGACAGTTCGTTTTTCTACGATATTATCGATAATATCGTCTAAAATGTCTAAAAAAGTCTAAAAATGTCCAAGTTAGACAGGTCTGTCTGGGCAACTATGGGGACAGTTCGTTTTTCTCAGATATTATCGATAATATCGTCTAACAATGTCTAAAAAAGTCTAAAAAATGTCTAAGCTAGACAGGTCTGTCTGGGTAACTATTGAGGCAGTTCGTTTTTCTACGATATTATCGATAATATCGTCTAACGATGTCTAAAAAAGTCTAAGTTAGACAGGTCTGTCTGGACAACTTTTGGGACAGTTCGTTTTTCTCCGATATTTTTCGATAATATCGTCTAAAAATGTCTAAAAAAGCCTAAAAAATGTCTAAGCTAGACAGGTCTGTCTGGGTAACTATTGAGACAGTTCGTTTTTCTCAGATATTATCGATAATATCGTCTAAAATGTCTAAAAAAGTCTAAAAATGTCTAAGTTAGACAGGTCTGTCTGGGCAACTATGGGGACAGTTCGTTTTTCTCCGATATTATCGATAATATCGTCTAACAATGTCTAAAAAAGTCTAAAAATGTCGAAATTAGACAGGTCTGTCTGGGCAACTATGGGGACAGTTCGTTTTTCTCCGATATTATCGATAATATCGTCTAACAATGTCTAAAAAAGTCTAAAAATGTCTAAGTTAGACAGGTCTGTCTGGGCAACTATGGGGACAGTTCGTTTTTCTCCGATATTATCGATAATATCGTCTAACAATGTCTAAAAAAGTCTAAAAATGTCGAAATTAGACAGGTCTGTCTGGACAACTATTTGCACAGTTCGTTTTTCTCCGATATTATCGATAATATCGTCTAAAATGTCTAAAAAAGTCTAAAAATGTCTAAGTTAGACAGGTCTGTCTGGACAACTTTTGGGACAGTTCGTTTTTCTCCGATATTATCGATAATATCGTCTAAAAATGTCTAAAACAGTCAAAAAAATGTCTAAGTTAGACAGGTCTGTCTGGTCAACTATGGGGACAGTTCGTTTTTCTCCGATATTATCGATAATATCGTCTGACAATTTCTAAAAAAGTCTAAAAATGTCTAAGTTAGACAGGTCTGTCTGGGCAACTATGGGGACAGTTCGTTTTTCTCCGATATTATCGATAATATCGTCTAACAATGTCTAAAAAAGTCTAAAAATGTCGAAATTAGACAGGTCTGTCTGGACAACTATTGAGACAGTTCGTTTTTCTCCGATATTATCGATAATATCGTCTAAAATGTCTAAAAAAGTCTAAAAATGTCTAAGTTAGACAGGTCTGTCTGGGCAACTATTGGGACAGTTCGTTTTTCTCCGATATTATCGATAATATCGTCTAAAAATGTCTAAAAAAGTCTAAAAATGTCTACGTTAGACAGGTCTGTCTGGTCAACTATGGGGACAGTTCGTTTTTCTCCGATATTATCGATAATATCGTCTAACAATGTCTAAAAAAGTCTAAAAAATGTCTAAGCTAGACAGGTCTGTCTGGGTAACTATTGAGACAGTTCGTTTTTCTACGATATTATCGATAATATTGTCTAACGATGTCTAAAAAAGTCTAAGTTAGACAGGTCTGTCTGGACAACTTTTGGGACAGTTCGTTTTTCTCCGATATTATCGATAATATCGTCTAACAATGTCTAAAAAAGTCTAAAAATGTCTAAGTTAGACAGGTCTGTCTGGGCAACTATGGGGACAGTTCGTTTTTCTCCTATATTATCGATAATATCGTCTCAAAATGTCTAAAAAAGTCTAAAAATGTCTAAGTTAGACAGGTCTGTCTGGGCAACTATCGCGACAGTTCGTTTTTCTACGATATTATCGATAATATCGTCTAACAATGTCTAAAAAAGTCTAAAAATGTCGAAATTAGACAGGTCTGTCTGGGCAACTATGGGGACAGTTCGTTTTTCTCCGATATTATCGATAATATCGTCAAACAATGTCTAAAAAAGTCTAAAAATGTCTAAGTTAGACAGGTTTGTCTGGGCAACTATCGCGACAGTTCGTTTTTCTACGATATTATCGATAATATCGTCTAAAAATGTCTAAAAAAAGTCTAAAAATGTCTAAGTTAGACAGGTCTGTCTGGTCAACTATGGGGACAGTTCGTTTTTCTCCGATATTATCGATAATATCGTCTAACAATGTCTAAAAAAGTCTAAAAATGTCGAAATTAGACAGGTCTGTCTGGGCAACTATGGGGACAGTTCGTTTTTCTCCGATATTATCGATAATATCGTCAAACAATGTCTAAAAAAGTCTAAAAATGTCTAAGTTAGACAGGTTTGTCTGGGCAACTATCGCGACAGTTCGTTTTTCTCCGATATTATCGATAATATCGTCTAACAATGTCTAAAAAAGTCTAAAAATGTCGAAATTAGACAGGTCTGTCTGGGCAACTATGGGGACAGTTCGTTTTTCTCCGATATTATCGATAATATCGTCAAACAATGTCTAAAAAAGTCTAAAAATGTCTAAGTTAGACAGGTTTGTCTGGGCAACTATCGCGACAGTTCGTTTTTCTACGATATTATCGATAATATCGTCTAAAATGTCTAAAAAAGTCTAAAAATGTCTAAGTTAGACAGGTCTGTCTGGGCAACTATGGGGACAGTTCGTTTTTCTCCGATGTTATCGATAATATCGTCTAACAATGTCTAAAAAAGTCTAAAAATGTCGAAATTAGACAGGTCTGTCTGGACAACTATTGGGACAGTTCGTTTTTCTCCGATATTATCGATAATATCGTCTAAAAATGTCTAAAAAAGTCTAAAAATGTCTAAGTTAGACAGGTCTGTCTGGTCAACTATGGGGACAGTTCGTTTTTCTCCGATATTGTCGATAATATCGTCTAACAATGTCTAAAAAAGTCTAAAAATGTCTAAGTTAGACAGGTCTGTCTGGGCAACTATGGGAACAGTTCGTTTTTCTCCGATATTATCGATAATATCGTCTATCAATGTCTAAAAAATCTAAAAATGTCGAAATTAGACAGGTCTGTCTGGATAACTATTGGTACAGTTCGTTTTTCTCCGATATTATCGATAATATCGTCTAAAAATGTCTAAAAAAGTCTAAAAATGTCTAAGTTAGACAGGTCTGTCTGTTCAACTATGGGGACAGTTTCGTTTTTCTCCGATATATCGATATATCGTCTAACAATGTCTAAAAAGTCTAAAATGTCGAAATTAGACAGGTCTGTCTGGGCAACTTATGGGGACAGTTCGTTTTTCTCCGATATTATCGATAAATATCGTCAAACAATGTCTAAAAAGTCTAAAAATGTCTAAGTAGACAGGGTTTGTCTGGGCAACTATCGCGACAGTTCGTTTTCTACGATATTATCGATAATATCGTCTAAAATGTCTAAAAAAGTCTAAAAATGTCCAAGTTAGACAGGTCTGTCTGTGCAACTATGGGGACAGTTCGTTTTTCTCAGATATTATCGATAATATCGTCTAACAATGTCTGAAAAAGTCTAAAAATGTCGAAATTAGACAGGTCTGTCTGGACAACTATTGGGACAGTTCGTTTTTCTCCGATATTATCGATAATATCGTCTAAAATGTCTAAAAAAGTCTAAAAATGTCTAAGTTAGACAGGTCTGTCTGGGCAACTATGGGGACAGTTCGTTTTTCTCCGATATTATCGATAATATCGTCTAACAATGTCTAAAAAAGTCTAAAAATGTCGAAATTAGACAGGTCTGTCTGGACAACTATTGGGACAGTTCGTTTTTCTCCGATATTATCGATAATATCGTCTAAATATGTCTAAAAAAGTCTAAAAATGTCTAAGTTAGACAGGTCTGTCTGGTCAACTATGGGGACAGTTCGTTTTTCTCCGATATTATCGATAATATCGTCTAACAATGTCTAAAAAAGTCTAAAAAATGTCTAAGCTAGACAGGTCTGTCTGGGTAACTATTGCGACAGTTCGTTTTTCTACGATATTATCGATAATATTGTCTAACGATGTCTAAAAAGTATAAGTTAGACAGGTCTGTCTGGACAACTTTTGGGACAGTTCGTTTTTCTCCCATATTATCGATAATATCGTCTAAAAATGTCTAAAATAGTCTAAAAATGTCTAAGTTATAGAGGTCTGTCTGGGTAACTATCGCGACAGTTCGTTTTTCTACAGTATTATCGATAATATCGTCTAAAATGTCTAAAAAAAGTCTAAAAATGTCTAAGTTAGACAGGTCTGTCTGGGCAACTATGGGGACAGTTCGTTTTTCTCCGATATTATCGATAATATCGTCTAACAATGTCTAAAAAAGTCTAAAAATGTCGAAACTAGACAGGTCTGTCTGGGCAACTATGGGGACAGTTCGGTTGTCTCCGATATTATCGATAATATCGTCAAACAATGTCTAAAAAAGTCTAAAAGTGTCTAAGTTAGACAGGTTTGTCTGGGCAACTATCGCGACAGTTCGTTTTTCTACAGTATTATCGATAATATCGTCTAAAATGTCTAAAAAAAGTCTAAAAATGTCCAAGTTAGACAGGTCTGTCTGGGCAACTATGGGGACAGTTCGTTTTTCTCAGATATTATCGATAATATCGTCTAACAATGTCTAAAAAAGTCTAAAAAATGTCTAAGCTAGACAGGTCTGTCCGGGTAACTATTGAGGCAGTTTGTTTTTCTACGATATTATCGATAATATCGTCTGACGATGTCTAAAAAAGTCTAAGTTAGACAGGTCTGTCTGGACAACTTTTGGGGCAGTTCGTTTTTCTCCGATATTATCGATAATATCGTCTAAAAATGTCTAAAAAAGTCAAAAAAATGTCTAAGTTAGACAGGTCTGTCTGGTCAACTATGGGGACAGTTCGTTTTTCTCCGATATTATCGATAATATCGTCTAACAATTTCTAAAAAAGTCTAAAAATGTCTAAGTTAGACAGGTCTGTCTGGGCAACTATGGGGACAGTTCGTTTTTCTCCGATATTATCGATAATATCGTCTAACAATGTCTAAAAAAGTCTAAAAATGTCGAAATTAGACAGGTCTGTCTGGACAACTATTGGGACAGTTCGTTTTTCTCAGATATTATCGATAATATCGTCTAAAATGTCTAAAAAAAGTCTAAAAATGTCTAAGTTAGACAGGTCTGTCTGGGCAACTATGGGGACAGTTCGTTTTTCTCCGATATTATCGATAATATCGTCTAACAATGTCTAAAAAAGTCTAAAAATGTCGAAATTAGACAGGTCTGTCTGGACAACTATTGGGACATTTCGTTTTTCTTCGATATTATCGATAATATCGTCTAACAATTTCTAAAAAAGTCTAAAAATGTCTAAGTTAGACAGGTCTGTCTGGGCAACTATGGGGACAGTTCGTTTTTCTCCGATATTATCGATAATATCGTCTAACAATGTCTAAAAAAGTCTAAAAATGTCGAAATTAGACAGGTCTGTCTGGACAACTATTTGCACAGTTCGTTTTTCTCCGATATTATCGATAATATCGTCTAAAATGTCTAAAAAAGTCTAAAAATGTCTAAGTTAGACAGGTCTGTCTGGGCAACTATGGGGACAGTTCGTTTTTCTCCGATATTATCGATAATATCGTCAAACAACGTCTAAAAAAGTCTAAAAATGTCTAAGTTAGACAGGTTTGTCTGGGCAACTATCGCGACAGTTCGTTTTTCTACTATATTATCGATAATATCGTCTAAAAATGTCTAAAAAAATCTAAAAAATGTCTAAGCTAGACAGGTCTGTCTGGGTAACTATTGAGACAGTTCGTTTTTCTCAGATGTTATCGATAATATCGTCTAAAATGTCTAAAAAAGTCTAAAAATGTCTAAGTTAGACAGGTCTGTCTGGTCAACTATGGGGACAGTTCGTTTTTCTCCGATATTATCGATAATATCGTCTAACAATGTCTAAAAAAGTCTAAAAATGTCGAAATTAGACAGGTCTGTCTGGGCAACTATGGGGACAGTTCGTTTTTCTCCGATATTATCGATAATATCGTCAAACAATGTCTAAAAAAGTCTAAAAATGTCTAAGTTAGACAGGTTTGTCTGGGCAACTATCGCGACAGTTCGTTTTTCTACGATATTATCGATAATATCGTCTAAAATGTCTAAAAAAGTCTAAAAATGTCCAAGTTAGACAGGTCTGTCTGTGCAACTATGGGGACAGTTCGTTTTTCTCAGATATTATCGATAATATCGTCTAACAATGTCTGAAAAAGTCTAAAAATATCGAAATTAGACAGGTCTGTCTGGACAACTATTGGGACAGTTCGTTTTTCTCCGATATTATCGATAATATCGTCTAAAATGTCTAAAAAAGTCTAAAAATGTCTAAGTTAGACAGGTCTGTCTGGGCAACTATGGGGACAGTTCGTTTTTCTCCGATATTATCGATAATATCGTCTAACAATGTCTAAAAAAGTCTAAAAATGTCGAAATTAGACAGGTCTGTCTGGACAACTATTGGGACAGTTCGTTTTTCTCCGATATTATCGATAATATCGTCTAAATATGTCTAAAAAAGTCTAAAAATGTCTAAGTTAGACAGGTCTGTCTGGTCAACTATGGGGACAGTTCGTTTTTCTCCGATATTATCGATAATATCGTCTAACAATGTCTAAAAAAGTCTAAAAAATGTCTAAGCTAGACAGGTCTGTCTGGGTAACTATTGCGACAGTTCGTTTTTCTACGATATTATCGATAATATTGTCTAACGATGTCTAAAAAAGTATAAGTTAGACAGGTCTGTCTGGACAACTTTTGGGACAGTTCGTTTTTCTCCCATATTATCGATAATATCGTCTAAAAATGTCTAAAATAGTCTAAAAATGTCTAAGTTATAGAGGTCTGTCTGGGTAACTATTGAGAC
>NW_003128706.1:0-11761 GCF_000003605.2 Saccoglossus kowalevskii | reverse complement strand
AGATTTCGAGAGTCTACAACAAAAAATCCTAAGGGCTTCTAAAAAATATTATTGCAGAGAAAGTGTCTAGACATACATAATATGATCACGTTAAAAAAATAAAAAATCGGCGAGGTTACATCATATTCCGTTAGTTCCTCCATGATACAATGTAACAACAGGATTGCGTGAAAATCGCAGTACACGCACAACCCACCAAGCTTTACTGGGACCCGGGACTTCCCCACAATACCATTTCATACAGTATATCTATTCACAATTTGTAAAAATTGCGCAGTTCGACCTGCAGTATCACTGTTTCAGCTAGTTTCCCGGCCGATCGCGTTGTTCCAAAGGTCTATTAGTATTACGACAAACGTGGACAATGACATTCTCAATTTTCCCACTGTAGCACATTTCCAATGAATGAAAGATACAACAATTTTACGTAAATATTAATTTATTTTCAGAGAATCACGGGATGTCTTGACGTCGTTGACAACGCAATATCAATGCCACTCGCACTATGTACATTTTAGCACTAGATCTAGTGCCGTTTTTGCACTAGATCTAGTGCCATTTTAGCACTAGATCTAGTACTTTTTCGGATTAGTGCTACTAGCACTAACCACTCGCACTATGTCCATTTCGACAGATTTACATACCTCAATGGATTTATAGTGTACTCCATACATTAATACACTAGATAATATCACACACATGCACTGTAGCCATGCAATGGATTTATAGTGTACTCCATGCATTAATACACTAGATAATATCACACACATTCACTGTAGCCATGCAATGGATTTATAGTGTACTCCATACATTATACACTAGATAATATCACACACATGCACTGTAGCCATGCAATGGATTTATAGTGTACTCCATACATTAATACACAAGATAATATCACACACATGCACTGTAGCCATGCATTGAATTTATAGTGTACTCCATACATTAATACACTAGATAATATCACACACATACACTGTAGCCATGCAATGGATTTATAGTGTACTCCTTACATTAATACACTAGATAATATCACACACATACACTGTAGCCATGCAATGGATTTATAGTGTACTCCATACATTAATACACTAGATAATATCACACACATACACTGTAGCCATGCAATGGATTTATAGTGTACTCCTTACATTAATACACTAGATAATATCACACACATGCACTGTAGCCTTGCAATGGATTTATAGTGTACTCCATACATTAATACACTAGATAATATCACACACATACACTGTATCCATGCAATGGATTTATAGTGTACTCCATACATTAATACACTAGATAATATCACACACATACACTGTAGCCATGCAATGGATTTATAGTGTACTCCTTACATTAATACACTAGATAATATCACACACATGCACTGTAGCCTTGCAATGGATTTATAGTGTACTCCATACATTAATACACTCGATAATATCACACACATACACTGTAGCCTTGCAATGGATTTATAGTGTACTCCATACATTAATACACTAGATAATATCACACACATGCACTGTAGCCATGCAATGGATTTATAGTGTACTCCTTACATTAATACACTAGATAATATCACACACATGCACTGTAGCCATGCAATGGATTTATAGTGTACTCCATACATTAATACACTAGATAATATCACACACATACACTGTAGCCATGCAATGGATTTATAGTGTACTCCATACATTAATACACTAGATAATATCACACACATGCACTGTAGCCATGCAATGGATTTATAGTGTACTCCATACATTAATACACTAGATAATATCACACACATACACTGTAGCCTTGCAATGGATTTATAGTGTACTCCATACATTAATACACTAGATAATATCACACACATACACTGTAGCCATGCAATGGATTTATAGTGTACTCCTTACATTAATACACTAGATAATATCACACACATGCACTGTAGCCTTGCAATGGATTTATAGTGTACTCCATACATTAATACACTAAGATAATATCACACACATACACTGTAGCCATGCAATGGATTTATAGTGTACTCCATACATTAATACACTAGATAATATCACACACATACACTGTAGCCATGCAATGGATTTATAGTGTACTCCTTACATTAATACACTAGATAATATCACACACATGCACTGTAGCCTTGCAATGGATTTATAGTGTACTCCATACATTAATACACTAGATAATATCACACACATGCACTGTAGCCATGCAATGGATTTATAGTGTACTCCTTACATTAATACACTAGATAATATCACACACATGCACTGTAGCCATGCAATGGATTTATAGTGTACTCCATACATTAATACACTAGATAATATCACACACATGCACTGTAGCCATGCAATGGATTTATAGTGTACTCCATACATTAATACACTAGATAATATCACACACATGCACTGTAGCCATGCAATGGATTTATAGTGTACTCCATGCATTAATACACTAGATAATATCACACACATTCACTGTAGCCATGCAATGGATTTATAGTGTACTCCATACATTAATACACAAGATAATATCACACACATGCACTGTAGCCATGCAATGGATTTATAGTGTACTCCTTACATTAATACACTAGATAATATCACACACATGCACTGTAGCCATGCAATGGATTTATAGTGTACTCCATACATTAATACACTAGATAATATCACACACATGCACTGTAGCCATGCAATGGATTTATAGTGTACTCCATACATTAATACACTAGATAATATCACACACATACACTGTAGCCATGCAATGGATTTATAGTGTACTCCATACATTAATACACTAGATAATATCACACACATGCACTGTAGCCATGCAATGGATTTATAGTGTACTCCATACATTAATACACTAGATAATATCACACACATACACTGTAGCCTTGCAATGGATTTATAGTGTACTCCATACATTAATACACTAGATAATATCACACACATACACTGTAGCCATGCAATGGATTTATAGTGTACTCCTTACATTAATACACTAGATAATATCACACACATGCACTGTAGCCTTGCAATGGATTTATAGTGTACTCCATACATTAATACACTAGATAATATCAAACACATGCACTGTAGCCATGCAATGGATTTATAGTGTACTCCATACATTAATACACTAGATAATATCACACACATACACTGTAGCCATGCAATGGATTTATAGTGTACTCCATACATTAATACACTAGATAATATCAAACACATGCACTGTAGCCATGCAATGGATTTAAAGTGTACTCCATACATTAATACACTAGATAATATCACACACATGCACTGTAGCCATGCAATGGATTTATAGTGTACTCCATACATTAATACACAAGATAATATCACACACATGCACTGTAGCCATGCAATGGATTTATAGTGTACTCCATACATTAATACACGAGATAATATCACACACATGCACTGTAGCCATGCAATGGATTTACAGTGTACTCCATACATTAATACACTAGATAATATCACACACATGCACTGTAGCCATGCAATGGATTTATAGTGTACTCCATACATTAATACACTAGATAATATCACACACATACACTGTAGCCATGCAATGGATTTATAGTGTACTCCATTCATTAATACACTAGATAATATCACACACATACACTGTAGCCATGCAATGGATTTATAGTGTACTCCATACATTAATACACTAGATAATATCACACACATGCACTGTAGCCATGCAATGGATTTATAGTGTACTCCATACATTATTACACTAGATAATATCACACACATGCACTGTAGCCATGCATTGAATTTATAGTGTACTCCATACATTAATACACTAGATAATATCACACACATACACTGTAGCCATGCAATGGATTTATAGTGTACTCCATACATTAATACACAAGATAATATCACACACATGCACTGTAGCCATGCAATGGATTTATAGTGTACTCCATACATTAATACACGAGATAATATCACACACATGCACTGTAGCCATGCAATGGATTTATAGTGTACTCCATACATTAATACACGAGATAATATCACACACATGCACTGTAGCCATGCAATGGATTTATAGTGTACTCCATACATTAATACACTAGATAATATCATACACATACACTGTAGCCATGCAATGGATTTATAGTGTACTCCATTCATTAATACACTAGATAATATCACACACATACACTGTAGCCATGCAATGGATTTATAGTGTACTCCATACATTAATACACTAGATAATATCAAACACATGCACTGTAGCCATGCAATGGATTTATAGTGTACTCCATACATTAATACACTAGATAATATCACACACATACACTGTAGCCATGCAATGGATTTATAGTGTACTCCATACATTAATACACTAGATAATATCAAACACATGCACTGTAGCCATGCAATGGATTTAAAGTGTACTCCATACATTAATACACTAGATAATATCACACACATGCACTGTAGCCTTGCAATGGATTTATAGTGTACTCCATACATTAATACACAAGATAACATCACACACATGCACTGTAGCCATGCAATGGATTTATAGTGTACTCCATACATTAATACACGAGATAATATCACACACATGCACTGTAGCCATGCATTGGATTAACAGTGTACTCCATACATTAATACACTAGATAATATCACACACATGCACTGTAGCCATGCAATGGATTTATAGTGTACTCCATACATTAATACACTAGATAATATCACACACATACACTGTAGCCATGCAATGGATTTATAGTGTACTCCATTCATTAATACACTAGATAATATCACACACATACACTGTAGCCATGCAATGGATTTATAGTGTACTCCATACATTAATACACTAGATAATATCACACACATGCACTGTAGCCATGCAATGGATTTATAGTGTACTCCATACATTATTACACTAGATAATATCACACACATGCACTGTAGCAATGCATTGAATTTATAGTGTACTCCATACATTAATACACTAGATAATATCACACACATACACTGTAGCCATGCAATGGATTTATAGTGTACTCCATACATTAATACACAAGATAATATCACACACATGCACTGTAGCCATGCAATGGATTTATAGTGTACTCCATACATTAATACACGAGATAATATCACACACATGCACTGTAGCCATGCAATGGATTTATAGTGTACTCCATACATTAATACACGAGATAATATCACACACATGCACTGTAGCCATGCAATGGATTTATAGTGTACTCCATACATTAATACACTATATAATATCATACACATACACTGTAGCCATGCAATGGATTTATAGTGTACTCCATTCATTAATACACTAGATAATATCACACACATACACTGTAGCCATGCAATGGATTTATAGTGTACTCCATACATTAATACACTAGATAATATCAAACACATGCACTGTAGCCATGCAATGGATTTATAGTGTACTCCATACATTAATACACTAGATAATATCACACACATACACTGTAGCCATGCAATGGATTTATAGTGTACTCCATACATTAATACACTAGATAATATCAAACACATGCACTGTAGCCATGCAATGGATTTATAGTGTACTCCATACATTAATACACTAGATAATATCACACACATACACTGTAGCCATGCAATGGATTTATAGTGTACTCCATACATTAATACACTAGATAATATCACACACATGCACTGTAGCCATGCAATGGATTTATAGTGTACTCCATACATTAATACACTAGATAATATCACACACATGCAATGTAGCCATGCAATGGATTTATAGTGTACTCCATACATTAATACACTAGATAATATCAAACACATGCACTGTAGCCATGCAATGGATTTATAGTGTACTCCATGCATTAATACACTAGATAATATCACACACATGCACTGTAGCCATGCAATGGATTTATAGTGTACTCCATACATTAATACACTAGATAATATCACACACATGCACTGTAGCCATGCAATGGATTTATAGTGTACTCCATACATTATTACACTAGATAATATCACACACATGCACTGTAGCCATGCATTGAATTTATAGTGTACTCCATACATTAATTCACTAGATAATATCACACACATACACTGTAGCCATGCAATGGATTTATAGTGTACTCCTTACATTAATACACTAGATAATATCACACACATACACTGTAGCCATGCAATGGATTTATAGTGTACTCCATACATTAATACACTAGATAATATCACACACATACACTGTAGCCATGCAATGGATTTATAGTGTACTCCTTACATTAATACACTAGATAATATCACACACATGCACTGTAGCCTTGCAATGGATTTATAGTGTACTCCATACATTAATACACTAGATAATATCACACACATACACTGTAGCCATTCAATGGATTTATAGTGTACTCCATACATTAATACACTAGATAATATCACACACATACACTGTAGCCATGCAATGGATTTATAGTGTACTCCTTACATTAATACACTAGATAATATCACACACATGCACTGTAGCCTTGCAATGGATTTATAGTGTACTCCATACATTAATACACTAGATAATATCACACACATGCACTGTAGCCATGCAATGGATTTATAGTGTACTCCATTCATTATTACACTAGATAATATCACACACATGCACTGTAGCAATGCATTGAATTTATAGTGTACTCCATACATTAATACACTAGATAATATCACACACATACACTGTAGCCATGCAATGGATTTATAGTGTACTCCATACATTAATACACTAGATAATATCACACACATGCACTGTAGCCATGCAATGGATTTATAGTGTACTCCATACATTAATACACTAGATAATATCACACACATACACTGTAGCCATGCAATGGATTTATAGTGTACTCCATACATTAATACACAAGATAATATCACACACATGCACTGTAGCCATGCAATGGATTTAAAGTGTACTCCATACATTAATACACTAGATAATATCACACACATGCACTGTAGCCATGCAATGGATTTATAGTGTACTCCATACATTAATACACAAGATAATATCACACACATGCACTGTAGCCATGCAATGGATTTATAGTGTACTCCATACATTAATACACGAGATAATATCACACACATGCACTGTAGCCATGCAATGGATTTACAGTGTACTCCATACATTAATACACTAGATAATATCACACACATGCACTGTAGCCATGCAATGGATTTATAGTGTACTCCATACATTAATACACTAGATAATATCACACACATACACTGTAGCCATGCAATGGATTTATAGTGTACTCCATTCATTAATACACTAGATAATATCACACACATACACTGTAGCCATGCAATGGATTTATAGTGTACTCCATACATTAATACACTAGATAATATCACACACATGCACTGTAGCCATGCAATGGATTTATAGTGTACTCCATACATTATTACACTAGATAATATCACACACATGCACTGTAGCCATGCATTGAATTTATAGTGTACTCCATACATTAATACACTAGATAATATCACACACATACACTGTAGCCATGCAATGGATTTATAGTGTACTCCATACATTAATACACAAGATAATATCACACACATGCACTGTAGCCATGCAATGGATTTATAGTGTACTCCATACATTAATACACTAGATAATATCACACACATACACTGTAGCCATGCAATGGATTTATAGTGTACTCCATACATTAATACACTAGATAAAATCACACACATGCACTGTAGCCATGCAATGGATTTATAGTGTACTCCATACATTAATACACTAGATAATATCACACACATGCACTGTAGCCATGCAATGGATTTATAGTGTACTCCATACATTAATACACTAGATAATATCACACACATGCACTGTAGCCATGCAATGGATTTATAGTGTACTCCATACATTAATACACTAGATAATATTACACACATGCACTGTAGCCATGCAATGGATTTATAGTGTACTCCATACATTAATACACTAGATAATATCACACACATGCACTGTAGCCATGCAATGGATTTATAGTGTACTCCATGCATTAATACACTAGATAATATCACACACATTCACTGTAGCCATGCAATGGATTTATAGTGTACTCCATACATTAATACACTAGATAATATCACACACATGCACTGTAGCCATGCAATGGATTTATAGTGTACTCCATACATTAATACACTAGATAATATCACACACATACACTGTAGCCATGCAATGGATTTATAGTGTACTCCATACATTAATACACTAGATAATATCACACACATGCACTGTAGCCATGCAATGGATTTATAGTGTACTCCATACATTAATACACTAGATAATATCACACACATGCACTGTAGCCATGCAATGGATTTATAGTGTACTCCATACATTAATACACTAGATAATATCACACATATGCACTGTAGCCATGCAATGGATTTATAGTGTACTCCATACATTAATACACTAGATAATATCACACATATGCACTGTAGCCATGCAATGGATTTATAGTGTACTGCATACATTAATACACTAGATAATATCACACTCATGAACTGTAGACATGCAATGGATTTATAGTGTACTCCATACATTAATACACTAGATAATATCATACACATACACTGTAGCCATGCAATGGATTTATAGTGTACTCCATTCATTAATACACTAGATAATATCACACACATACACTGTAGCCATGCAATGGATTTATAGTGTACTCCATACATTAATACACTAGATAATATCACACACATGCACTGTAGCCATGCAATGGATTTATAGTGTACTCCATACATTAATACACTAGATAATATCACACACATGCAATGTAGCCATGCAATGGATTTATAGTGTACTCCATACATTAATACACTAGATAATATCAAACACATGCACTGTAGCCATGCAATGGATTTATAGTGTACTCCATGCATTAATACACTAGATAATATCACACACATGCACTGTAGCCATGCAATGGATTTATAGTGTACTCCATACATTAATACACTAGATAATATCACACACATGCACTGTAGCCATGCAATGGATTTATAGTGTACTCCATACATTATTACACTAGATAATATCACACACATGCACTGTAGCCATGCATTGAATTTATAGTGTACTCCATACATTAATACACTAGATAATATCACACACATACACTGTAGCCATGCAATGGATTTATAGCGTACTCCTTACATTAATACACTAGATAATATCACACACATACACTGTAGCCATGCAATGGATTTATAGTGTACTCC
Organism: Saccoglossus kowalevskii; assembly: GCF_000003605.2. NCBI lineage: Eukaryota > Metazoa > Hemichordata > Enteropneusta > Harrimaniidae > Saccoglossus > Saccoglossus kowalevskii. The sequence continues at coordinate 2,399 of NW_003128706.1, read as the reverse complement.
ATACATTAATACACTAGATAATATCACACACATACACTGTAGCCATGCAATGGATTTATAGTGTACTCCATACATTAATACACTAGATAATATCACACACATACACTGTAGCCATGCAATGGATTTATAGTGTACTCCATACATTAATACACTAGATAATATCACACACATACACTGTAGCCATGCAATGGATTTATAGTGTACTCCTTACATTAATACACTAGATAATATCACACACATGCACTGTAGCCTTGCAATGGATTTATAGTGTACTACATACATTAATACACTAGATAATATCACACACATGCACTGTAGCCTTGCAATGGATTTATAGTGTACTCCATACATTAATACACTAGATAATATCACACACATGCACTGTAGCCATGCAATGGATTTATAGTGTACTCCATACATTAATACACTAGATAATATCACACACATGCACTGTAGCCATGCAATGGATTTTATAGTGTACTCCATACATTAATACACTAGATAATATCACACACATGCACTGTAGCCATGCAATGGATTTATAGTGTACTCCATACATTAATACACTAGATAATATCACACACATACACTGTAGCCATGCAATGGATTTATAGTGTACTCCATACATTAATACACTAGATAATATCACACACATGCACTGTAGCCATGCAATGGATTTATAGTGTACTCCATACATTAATACACTAGATAATATCACACACATACACTGTAGCCTTGCAATGGATTTATAGTGTACTCCATACATTAATACACTAGATAATATCACACACATACACTGTAGCCATGCAATGGATTTATAGTGTACTCCATACATTAATACACTAGATAATATCACACACATACACTGTAGCCATGCAATGGATTTATAGTGTACTCCTTACATTAATACACTAGATAATATCACACACATACACTGTAGCCTTGCAATGGATTTATAGTGTACTCCATACATTAATACACTAGATAATATCACACACATGCACTGTAGCCATGCAATGGATTTATAGTGTACTCCATACATTAATACACAAGATAATATCACACACATGCACTGTAGCCATGCAATGGATTTATAGTGTACTCCATACATTAATACACTAGATAATATCACACACATACACTGTAGCCATGCAATGGATTTATAGTGTACTCCATGCATTAATACACTAGATAATATCACACACATGCACTGTAGCCATGCAATGGATTTATAGTGTACTCCATACATTAATACACTAGATAATATCACACACATACACTGTAGCCATGCAATGGATTTATAGTGTACTCCATACATTAATACACTAGATAATATCACACACATGCACTGTAGCCATGCAATGGATTTATAGTGTACTCCATACATTAATACACTAGATAATATCACACACATGCACTGTAGCCATGCAATGGATTTATAGTGTACTCCATACATTAATACACTAGATAATATCACACACATACACTGTAGCCATGCAATGGATTTATAGTGTACTCCATACATTAATACACTAGATAATATCACACACATGCACTGTAGCCATGCAATGGATTTATAGTGTACTCCATACATTAATACACTAGATAATATCACACACATACACTGTAGCCATGCAATGGATTTATAGTGTACTCCATACATTAATACACTAGATAATATCACACACATGCACTGTAGCCATGCAATGGATTTATAGTGTACTCCATACATAAATACACTAGATAATATCACACACATACACTGTAGCCATGCAATGGATTTATAGTGTACTCCATACATTAATACACTAGATAATATCACACACATGCACTGTAGCCATGCAATGGATTTATAGTGTACTCCATACATTAATACACTAGATAATATCACACACATGCACTGTAGCCTTGCAATGGATTTATAGTGTACTCCATACATTAATACACTAGATAATATCAAACACATGCACTGTAGCCATGCAATGGATTTATAGTGTACTCCATACATTAATACACTAGATAATATCACACACATACACTGTAGCCATGCAATGGATTTATAGTGTACTCCATACATTAATACACTAGATAATATCAAACACATGCACTGTAGCCATGCAATGGATTTAAAGTGTACTCCATACATTAATACACTAGATAATATCACACACATGCACTGTAGCCATGCAATGGATTTATAGTGTACTCCTTACATTAATACACTAGATAATATCACACACATACACTGTAGCCATGCAATGGATTTATAGTGTACTCCATACATTAATACACGAGATAATATCACACACATGCACTGTAGCCATGCAATGGATTTATAGTGTACTCCATACTATTAATACACGAGATAATATCACACACATGCACTGTAGCCCATGCAA
>NW_003128685.1:0-18713 GCF_000003605.2 Saccoglossus kowalevskii | reverse complement strand
AATAACTGATGTCAGATCAGTAAATTTTGGCTCAGTAGTTTGAGTGCCTGTAAACTGGGTAGATTTTTGAGTTGCTTCAGTCATGGTAGTCTCACTTATGATTGGGGTTTTACGTTCAGTAACTCGAGTTGTATCGGCCTGTGTAATAACTGATGTCAGATCAGAAAATCCTGGCTCAGTAGTTTGAGTACCTGTAAACTGGGTAGATTTTTGAGTTGTTTCTGTTCTGGTAGTCTCACGTATGACTGGTGTTGTACGTTCAGTAAGTCGAGTTGTATCTGCCTCTGTAATAACTGATGTCAGATCAGTAAATGCTGGCTCAGTAGTTTGAATACCTGTAAATTGGGTAGATTTTTTAGTTGCTTCTGTTCTGGTAGTCTCACTTGTGACTGGTGTTGTACGTTCAGTAACTCGAGTTGTATCTGCCTCTGTAATAACTGATGTCAGATCAGTAAATGCTGGCTCAGTAGTTTGAGTACCTGTAAATTGGGTAGATTTTTGAGTTGCTTCAGTTCTGGTAGTCTCACTTATGACTGGTGTTGTACGTTCAGTAACTCGAGTTGTATCTGCCTCTGTAATAACTGATGTCAGATCAGTAAATGCTGGCTCAGTAGTTTGAGTATCTGTAAACTGGGTAGATTTTTGAGTTGCTTCCGTCCTGGTAGTCTCACTTATGACTGGTGGTGTACGATCAGTAACTCGAGTTGTATCTGCCTCTGTAATAACTGATGTCAGATCAGTAAATGATGGCTCAGTAGTTTGAGTACCTGTAAACTGGGTAGATTTTTCAGTTGCTTCAGTCCTGGTAGTCCCACTTATGATTGGCGTTGTACGTTCAGTAACTCGAGTTGTATCTGCCTCTGTAATAACTGATGTCAGATCAGTAAATGCTGGCTCAGTAGTCTGAGTACCTGTAAACTGGGTAGATTTTTCAGTTGCTTCTGTCCTGGTAGTCCCACTTATGATTGGCGTTGTACGTTCAGTAACTCGAGTTGTATCTGCCTCTGTAATAACTGATGTCAGATAAGTACATTTAGGCTCAGTAGATTGAGTACCTGTAAACTGGATAGATGTTTGAGATTCTTCTGTTCTAGTAGTCTCAATTATGACTGGTGTTGTACGTTCAGTAACTCGAGTTGTATCTGCCTCTGTAATAACTGATGTCAGATCAGTAAATGCTGGCTCAGTAGTTTGAGTGCCTGTAAACTGGGTAGATTTTTGAGTTGCTTCAGTCCTGGTTGTCTCACTTATGACTGGTGTTGTACGTTCAGTAAGTCGAGTTGTATCTGCCTCTGTAATAACTGATGTCAGATCAGTAAATGCTGGCTCAGTAGTTTGAATACCTGTAAATTGGGTAGATTTTTTAGTTGCTTCTGTTCTGGTAGTCTCACTTGTGACTGGTGTTGTACGTTCAGTAACTCGAGTTGTATCTGCCTCTGTAATAAATGATGTCAGATCAGTAAATGATGGCTCAGTAGTTTGAGTACCTGTAAACTGGGTAGATTTTTTAGTTGCTTCTGTTCCGGTAGTCTCACTTATGACTGGTGTTGTACGTTCAGTAACTCCAGTTGTATCTGCCTCTGTAATAACTGATGTCAGATCAGTGAATGATGGCTCTGTAGTTTGAGTACCTGTAAACTGGGTAGGTTTTTGAGTTGCTTCCGTCCTGGTAGTATCACTTATGACTGGTGTTGTACGTTCAGTAACTCGAGTTGTATCTGTCTCTGTAATAACTGATGTCAGATCAGTAAATGCTGGCTCAGTAGTTTGAGTGCCTGTAAACTGGGTAAATTTTTGAGTTGCTTCAGTCCTGGTAGTCTCACTTATGACTGGTGTTGTACGTTCAGTAAGTCGAGTTGTTTCTGCCTCTGTAATAACTGATGTCAGATCAGTAAATGCTGGCTCAGTAGTTTGAGTACCTGTAAATTGGGTAGATTTTTTAGTTGCTTCTGTTCTGGAAGTCTCACTTGTGACTGGTGTTGTACGTTCAGTAACTCGAGTTGTATCTGCCTCTGTAATAAATGATGTCAGATCAGTAAATGATGGCTCAGTAGTTTGAGTACCTGTAAACTGGGTAGATTTTTTAGTTGCTTCTGTTCCGGTAGTCTCACTTATGACTGGTGGTGTACGTTCAGTAACTCGAGTTGTATCTGCCTCTGTAATAACTGATGTCAGATCAGTAAATGATGGCTCAGTAGTTTGAGTACCTGTAAACTGGGTATATTTGTGAGTTGCTTCCGTCCTGGTAGTCTCACTTATGACTGGCGGTGTACGTTCAATAACTCGAGTTGTATCTGCCTCAGTAATAACTGATGTCAGATCAGTAAATGCTGGCTCAGTAGTTTGAGTACCTGTAAACTGGGTAGATTTTTGAGTTGTTTCTGTCCTGGTAGTCTCACTTATGACTGGTGTTGTACGTTCAGTAACTCGAGTTGTATCTGCCTCTGTAATAACAGATGTCAGATCAGTAAATGCTGGCTCAGTAGTTTGAGTATCTGTAAATTGGGTAGATTTTTGAGTTGCTTCACTCATGGTAGTCTCACTTATGACTGGTGTTTTACGTTCAGTAACTCGAGTTGTATCTGCCTCTGTAATAACTGATGTCAGATCAGTAAATGCTGGCTCCGTAGTTTGAGTATCTGCAACTGGGTAGATTTTTGAGTTGCTTCCGTCTTGGTAGTCTCACTTATGACTGGTGGTGTACGATCAGTAACTCGAGTTGTATCTGCCTCTGTAATAACTGATATCAGATCAGTAAATTTTGGCTCAGTAGTTTGAGTGCCTGTAAACTGGGTAGATTTTTGAGTTGCTTCAGTCATGGTAGTCTCACTTATGACAGGTGTTGTACGTTCAGTAACTCGAGTTGTATCTGCCTCTGTAATAACTGATGTCAGATCAGTAAATCCTGGCTCAGTAGTTTGAGTACCTGTAAACTGGGTAGATTTTTGAGTTGCTTCTGTTCTGGTAGTCTCACGTATGACTGCTGTTGTACGTTCAGTAACTCGAGTTGTATCTGCCTCTGTAATAACTGATGTCAGATCAGTAAATGGTGGCTCAGTAGTTTGAGTATCTGTAAACTGGGTAGATTTTTGAGTTGCTTCCGTCCTGGTAGTCTCACTTGTGACTGGTGTTGTACGTTCAGTAACTTGAGTTGTATCTGACTCTGTAATAACTGATGTCAGATCAGTAAATGATGGCTCAGTAGTTTGAGTACCTGTAAACTGGGTAGATTTTTGAGTTGCTTCCGTCCTGGTAGTCTCACTTGTGACTGGTGTTGTACGTTCAGTAACTCGAGTTGTATCTGCCTCTGTAATAAATGATGTCAGATCAGTAAATGATGGCTCAGTAGTTTGAGTACCTGTAAACTGGGTAGATTTTTTAGTTGCTTCTGTTCCGGTAGTCTCACTTATGACTGGTGTTGTACGTTCAGTAACTCGAGTTGTATCTGCCTCTGTAATAACTGATGTCAGATCAGTAAATGATGGCTCAGTAGTTTGAGTACCTGTAAACTGGGTATATTTGTGAGTTGCTTCCGTCCTGGTAGTCTCACTTATGACTGGCGGTGTACGTTCAATAACTCGAGTTGTATCTGCCTCAGTAATAACTGATGTCAGATCAGTAAATGCTGGCTCAGTAGTTTGAGTACCTGTAAACTGGATAGATTTTTCAGTTGCTTCTGTCCTGGTAGCCCCACTTATGACTGGTGTTGTACGTTCAGTAACTCGAGTTGTATCTGCCTCTGTAATAACTGATGTCAGATCAGTAAATGCTGGCTCAGTAGTTTGAGTACCTGTAAACTGGGTAGATTTTTGAGTTGCTTCTGTTCTGGTAGTCTCACTTATGACTGGTGTTGTACGTTCAGTAACTCGAGTTGTATCTGCCTCTGTATTAACTGATGTCAGATCAGTAAATGATGGCTCAGTAGTTTGAGTACCTGTAAACTTGGTAGATTTTTTAGTTGCTTCTGTTCCGGTAGTCTCACTTATGACTGGTGTTGTACGTTGAGTAACTCGAGTTGTATCTGCCTCTGTAATAACTGATGTCAGATCAGTAAATGATGGCTCAGTAGTTTGAGTACCTGTAAACTGGGTAGATTTTTGATTTGCTTCAGTCATGGTAGTCTTACTTATGACTGGTGTTTTACGTTCAGTAACTCGAGTTGTATCTGCCTCTGTAATAACAGATGTCAGATCAGTAAATCCTGGCTCAGTAGTTTGAGTACCTGTAAACTGGGTAGATTTTTGAGTTGCTTCTGTTCTGGTAGTCTCACGTATGACTGGTGTTGTACGTTCAGTAACTCGAGTTGTATCATCCTCTGTAATAACTGATGTCAGATCAGTAAATGCTGGCTCAGTAGTTTGAGTATCTGTAAACCGGGTAGATTTTTGAGTTGCTTCCGTCCTGGTAGTCTCACTTATGACTGGTGGTGTACGATCAGTAACTCGAGTTGTATCTGCCTCTGTAATAACTGATGTCAGATCAGTAAATGCTGGCTCAGTAGTTTGAGTACCTGTAAACTGGGTAGATTTTTCAGTTGCTTCTGTCCTGGTAGTCGCACTTATGACTGGCGTTGTACGTTCAGTAACTCGAGTTGTATTAGCCTCTGTAATAACTGATGTCAGATAAGTAAATTTAGGCTCAGTAGTTTGAGTACCTGTAAACTGGGTAGATGTTTTAGTTGCTTCTGTTCTGGTAGTCTCAATTATGACTGGTGTTGTATGTTCAGTAACTCGAGTTGTATCTGCCTCTGTAATAACTGATGTCAGATCAGTAAATGCTGGCACAGTAGTTTGAGTGCCTGTAAACTGGGTAGATTTTTGAGTTGCTTCAGTCCAGGTAGTCTCACTTATGACTGGTGTTGTACGTTCAGTAAGTCGAGTTGTATCTGCCTCTGTAATAACTGATGTCAGATCAGTAAATGCTGACTCAGTAGTTTGAGTACCTGTAAACTGGATAGATTTTTGAGTTGCTTCTGTTCTGGTAGTCTCACTTATGACTGGTGTTGTACGTTCAGTAACTCGAGTTGTATCTGCCTCTGTAATAACTGATGTCAGATCAGTAAATGATGGCTCAGTAGTTTGAGTACCTGTAAACTTGGTAGATTTTTTAGTTGCTTCTGTTCCGATAGTCTCACTTATGACTGGTGTTGTACGTTGAGTAACTCGAGTTGTATCTGCCTCTGTAATAACTGATGTCAGATCAGTAAATGATGGCTCAGTAGTTTGAGTACCTGTAAACTGGGTAGATTTTTGAGTTGCTTCCGTCCTGGTAGTCTCACTTATGACTGGTGGTATACGATCAGTAACTCGAGTTGTATCTGCCTCTGTAATAACTGATGTCAGATAAGTAAATTTAGGCTCAGTAGTTTGAGTACCTGTAAACTGGGTAGATGTTTGAGTTGCTTCTGTTCTGGTAGTCTCAATTATGACTGGTGTTGTACGTTCAGTAACTCGAGTTGTATCTGCCTCTGTAATAACTGATGTCAGATCAGTAAATGCTGGCTCAGTAGTTTGAGTGCCTGTAAACTGGGTAGATTTTTGAGTTGCTTCAGTCCTGGTAGTCTCACTTATGACTGGTGTTGTACGTTCAGTAAGTCGAGTTGTATCTGCCTCTGTAATAACTGATGTCAGATCAGTAAATGCTGGCTCAGTAGTTTGAGTACCTGTAAATTGGGTAGATTTTTTAGTTGCTTCTGTTCTGGTAGTCTCACTTGTGACTGGTGTTGTACGTTCAGTAACTCGAGTTATATCTGCCTCTGTAATAAATGATGTCAGATCAGTAAATGATGGCTCAGTAGTTTGAGTACCTGTAAACTGGATAGATTTTTCAGTTGCTTCTGTCCTGGTAGCCCTACTTATGACTGGTGTTGTACGTTCAGTAACTCGATTTGTATCTGCCTCTGTAATAACTAATGTCAGATCAGTAAATGTTGGCTCAGTAGTTTGAGTACCTGTAAACTGGATAGATTTTTCAGTTGCTTTTGTCCTGGTAGCCCCACTTATGACTGGTGTTGTACGTTCAGTAACTCTAGTTGTATCTGCCTCTGTAATAACTGATGTCAGATCAGTAAATGATGGCTCAGTAGTTTGAGTACCTGTAAACTGGGTAGATTTTTGAGTTGCTTCTGTTCCGGTAGTCTCACTTATGACTGGTGTTGTACGTTCAGTAACTCGAGTTGTATCTGCCTCTGAAATAACTGATGTCAGATCAGGAAATGATGGCTCAGTAGTTTGAGTACCTGTAAACTGGGTAGATTTTTGAGTTGCTTCCGTCCTGGTAGTCTCACTTATGACTGGCGGTGTACGTTCAGTAACTCGAGTCGTATCTGCCTCTGTAATAACTGATGTCAGATCAGTAAATGCTGGCTCAGTAGTTTGAGTACCTGTAAACTGGGTAGATTTTTGAGTTGCTTCTCTTCTGGTAGTCTCACGTATGACTGGTGTTGTACGTTCAGTAACTCGAGTTGTATCTGCCTCTGTAATAACTGATGTCAGATCAGTAAATGCTGGCTCAGTAGTTTGAGTATCTGTAAACTGGGTAGATTTTTGAGTTGCTTCCGTCCTGGTAGTCTCACTTATGACTGGTGGTGTACGATCAGTAACTGGAGTTGTTTCTGCCTCTGTAATAACTGATGTCAGATCAGTAAATGCTGGCTCAGTAGTTTGAGTACCTGTAAACTGGGTAGATGTTTCAGTTGCTTCTGTTCTGGTAGTCTCAATTATGACTGGTGTTGTACGTTCAGTAACTCGAGTTGTAGCTGCCTCTGTAATAACTGATGTCAGATCAGTAAATGCTGGCTCAGTAGTTTGAGTGCCTGTAAACTGGGTAGATTTTTGAGTTGCTTCCGTACTGGTGGTCTCACTTATGACTGGTGTTGTATGTTCAGTAATTCGAGTTGTATCTGTCTCTGTAATAACTGATGACAGATCAGTAAATGCTGGCTCAGTAGTTTGAGTACCTGTAAATTGGGTAGATTTTTTAGTTGCTTCTTTTCTGGTAGTCTCACTTGTGACTGGTGTTGTACGTTCAGTAACTCGAGTTGTATCTGCCTCTGTAATAAATGATGTCAGATCAGTAAATGATGGCTCAGTAGTTTGAGTACCTGTAAACTGGGTAGATTTTTTAGTTGCTTCTGTTCCGGTAGTCTCACTTATGACTGGTGTTGTACGTTCAGTAACTCGAGTTGTATCTGCCTCTGTAATAACTGATGTCAGATCAGTAAATGCTGGCTCAGTAGTTTGAGTACCTGTAAACTGGATAGATTTTTCAGTTGCTTCTGTCCTGGTAGCCCCACTTATGACTGGTGTTGTACGTTCAGTAACTCGAGTTGTATCTGTCTCTGTAATAACTGATGTCAGATCAGTAAATGCTGGCTCGGTAGTTTGAGTACATGTAAACTGGGTAGATTTTTCAGTTGCTTCTGTCCTGGTAGTCGCACTTATGACTGGCGTTGTACGTTCAGTAACTCGAGTTGTATCTGCATCTGTAATAACTGATGTCAGATAAGTAAATTTAGGCTCAGTAGTTTGAGTACCTGTAAACTGGGTAGATGTTTGAGTTGCTTCTGTTCTGATAGTCTCACTTATGACTGGTGTTGTACGTTCAGTAAGTCGAGTTGTATCTGCCTCTGTAATAACTGATGTCAGATCAGTAAATGCTGGCTCGGTAGTTTGAGTACCTGTAAACTGGGTAGATTTTTCAGTTGCTTCTGTCCTGGTAGTCGCACTTATGACTGGCGTTGTACGTTCAGTAACTCGAGTTGTATCTGCCTCTGTAATAACTGATGTCAGATAAGTAAATTTAGGCTCAGTAGTTTGAGTACCTGTGAACTGGGTAGATGTTTGAGTTGCTTCTGTTCTGGTAGTCTCACTTATAACTGGTGTTGTACGTTCAGTAAGTCGAGTTGTATCTGCCTCTGTAATAACTGATGTCAGATCAGTAAATGCTGGCTCAGTAGTTTGAGTACCTGTAAACTGGGTAGATTTTTGAGTTGCTTCTGTTCTGGTAGTCTCACTTATGACTGGTGTTGTACGTTCAGTAACTCGAGTTGTATCTGCCTCTGTATTAACTGATGTCAGATCAGTAAATGATGGCTCAGTAGTTTGAGTACCTGTAAACTTGGTAGATTTTTTAGTTGCTTCTGTTCCGGTAGTCTCACTTATGACTGGTGTTGTACGTTGAGTAACTGGAGTTGTATCTGCCTCTGTAATAACTGATGTCAGATCAGTAAATGATGGCTCAGTAGTTTGAGTACCTGTAAACTGGGTAGATTTTTGATTTGCTTCAGTCATGGTAGTCTCACTTATGACTGGTGTTTTACGTTCAGTAACTCGAGTTGTATCTGCCTCTGCAATAACTGATGTCAGATCAGTAAATCCTGGCTCAGTAGTTTGAGTACCTGTAAACTGGGTAGATTTTTGAGTTGCTTTTGTTCTGGTAGTCTCACGTATGACTGGTGTTGTACGTTCAGTAACTCGAGTTGTATCTTCCTCTGTAATAACTGATGTCAGATCAGTAAATGCTGGCTCAGTAGTTTGAGTATCTGTAAACTGGGTAGATTTTTGAGTTGCTTCCGTCCTGGTAGTCTCACTTATGACTGGTGGTGTACGATCAGTAACTCGAGTTGTATCTGCCTCTGTAATAACTGATGTCAGATCAGTAAATGATGGCTCAGTAGTTTGAGTACCTGTAAACTTGGTAGATTTTTTAGTTGCTTCTGTTCCGGTAGTCTCACGTATGACTGGTGTTGTACGTTGAGTAACTCGAGTTGTATCTGCCTCTGTAATAACTGATGTCAGATCAGTAAATGATGGCTCAGTAGTTTGAGTACCTGTAAACTGGGTAGATTTTTGAGTTGCTTCCGTCCTGGTAGTCTCACTTATGACTGGTGGTATACGATCAGTAACTCGAGTTGTATCTGCCTCTGTAATAACTGATGTCAGATAAGTAAATTTAGGCTCAGTAGTTTGAGTACCTGTAAACTGGGTAGATGTTTGAGTTGCTTCTGTTCTGGTAGTCTCAATTATGACTGGTGTTGTACGTTCTGTAACTCGAGTTGTATCTGCCTCTGTAATAACTGATGTCAGATCAGTAAATGCTGGCTCAGTAGTTTGAGTGCCTGTAAACTGGGTAGATTTTTGAGTTGCTTCAGTACTGGTAGTCTCACTTATGACTGGTGTTGTACGTTCAGTAAGTCGAGTTGTATCTGCCTCTGTAATAACTGATGTCAGATCAGTAAATGCTGGCTCAGTAGTTTGAGTACCTGTAAATTGGGTAGATTTTTTAGTTGCTTCTGTTCTGGTAGTCTCACTTGTCACTGGTGTTGTACGTTCAGTAACTCGAGTTATATCTGCCTCTGTAATAAATGATGTCAGATCAGTAAATTTAGGCTCAGTAGTTTGAGTACCTGTAAACTGGATAGATTTTTCAGTTGCTTCTGTCCTGGTAGCCCCACTTATGACTGGTGTTGTACGTTCAGTAACTCGAGTTGTATCTGCCTCTGTAATAACTGATGTCAGATCAGTAAATGCTGGCTCAGTAGTTTGAATACCTGTAAATTGGGTAGATTTTTTAGTTGTTTCTGTTCTGGTAGTCTCACTTGTGACTGGTGTTGTACGTTCAGTAACTCGAGTTGTATCTGCCTCTGTAATAAATGATGTCAGATCAGTAAATGCTGGCTCAGTAGTTTGAGTACCTGTAAACTGGATAGATTTTTGAGTTGCTTCTGTTCTGGTAGTCTCACTTATGACTGGTGTTGTACGTTCAGTAACTCGAGTTGTATCTGCCTCTGTAATAACTGATGTCAGATCAGTAAATGATGGCTCAGTAGTTTGAGTACCTGTAAACTTGGTAGATTTTTTAGTTGCTTCTGTTCCGGTAGTCTCACTTATGACTGGTGTTGTACGTTGAGTAACTCGAGTTGTATCTGCCTCTGTAATAACTGATGTCAGATCAGTAAATGATGGCTCAGTAGTTTGAGTACCTGTAAACTGGGTAGATTTTTGAGTTGCTTCCGTCCTGGTAGTCTCACTTATGACTGGTGGTGTACGATCAGTAACTCGAGTTGTATCTGCCTCTGTAATAACTGATGTCAGATCAGTAAATGCTGGCTCAGTAGTTTGAGTGCCTGTAAACTGGGTAGATGTTTGAGTTTCTTCTGTTCTAGTAGTCTCAATTATGACTGGTGTTGTACGTTCAGTAACTCGAGTTGTATCTGCCTCTGTAATAACTGATGTCAGATCAGTAAATGCTGGCTCAGTAGTTTGAGTGCCTGTAAACTGGGTAGATTTTTGAGTTGCTTCAGTTCTGGTAGTCTCACTTATGACTGGTGTTGTACGTTCAGTAAGTCGAGTTGTATCTGCCTCTGTAATAACTGATGTCAGATCAGTAAATGCTGGCTCAGTAGTTTGAGTACCTGTAAACTGGATAGATTTTTCAGTTGCTTCTGTCCGGGTAGCCCCACTTATGACTGGTGTTGTACGTTCAGTAACTCGAGTTGTATCTGCCTCTGTAATAACTGATGTCAGATCAGTAAATGCTGGCTCAGTAGTTTGAGTACCTGTAAACTGGATAGATTTTTCAGTTGCTTCTGTCCTGGTAGCCCCACTTATGACTGGTGTTGTACGTTCAGTAACTCGAGTTGTATCTGCCTCTGTAATAACTGATGTCAGATCAGTAAATTTAGGCTCAGTAGTTTGAGTACCTGTAAACTGGATAGATTTTTCAGTTGCTTCTGTCCTGGTAGCCCCACTTATGACTGGTGTTGTACGTTCAGTAAATCGAGTTGTATCTGCCTCTGTAATAACTGATGTCAGATCAGTAAATGCTGGCTCAGTAGTTTGAATACCTGTAAATTGGGTAGATTTTTTAGTTGTTTCTGTTCTGGTAGTCTCACTTGTGACTGGTGTTGTACGTTCAGTAACTCGAGTTGTATCTGCCTCTGTAATAAATGATGTCAGATCAGTAAATGCTGGCTCAGTAGTTTGAGTACCTGTAAACTGGATAGATTTTTGAGTTGCTTCTGTTCTGGTAGTCTCACTTATGACTGGTGTTGTACGTTCAGTAACTCGAGTTGTATCTGCCTCTGTAATAACTGATGTCAGATCAGTAAATGATGGCTCAGTAGTTTGAGTACCTGTAAACTTGGTAGATTTTTTAGTTGCTTCTGTTCCGGTAGTCTCACTTATGACTGGTGTTGTACCTTGAGTAACTCGAGTTGTATCTGCCTCTGTAATAACTGATGTCAGATCAGTAAATGATGGCTCAGTAGTTTGAGTACCTGTAAACTTGGTAGATTTTTGAGTTGCTTCCGTCCTGGTAGTCTCACTTATGACTGGTGGTGTACGATCAGTAACTCGAGTTGTATCTGCCTCTGTAATAACTGATGTCAGATCAGTAAATGCTGGCTCAGTAGTTTGAGTGCCTGTAAACTGGGTAGATGTTTGAGTTTCTTCTGTTCTAGTAGTCTCAATTATGACTGGTGTTGTACGTTCAGTAACTCGAGTTGTATCTTCCTCTGTAATAACTGATGTCAGATCAGTAAATGCTGGCTCAGTAGTTTGAGTATCCGTAAAGTGGGTAGATTTTTGAGTTGCTTCAGTCATGGTAGTCTCACTTATGACTGGTGTTTTACGTTCAGTAACTCGAGTTGTATCTGCCTCTGTAATAACTGATGTCAGATCAGTAAATCCTGGCTCAGTAGTTTGAGTACCTGTAAACTGGATAGATTTTTGAGTTGCTTCTGTTCTTGTAGTCTCACGTATAACTGGTGTTGTACGTTCAGTAACTCGAGTTGTATCTGCCTCTGTAATAACTGATGTCAGATCAGTAAATGCTGGTTCAGTAGTTTGAGTATCTGTAAACTGGGTAGATTTTTGAGTTGCTTCCGTCCTGGTAGTCTCACTTATGACTGATGGTGTACGATCAGTAACTCGAGTTGTATCTGCTTCTGTAATAACTGATGTCAGATCAGTAAATGCTGGCTCAGTAGTTTGAGTACCTGTAAACTGGGTAGATGTTTGAGTTGCTTCTGTTCTGGTAGTCTCAATTATGACTGGTGTTGTACGTTCAGTAACTCGAGTTGTATCTGCCTCTGTAATAACTGATGTCAGATCAGTAAATGCTGGCTCAGTAGTTTGAGTACCTGTAAATTGGGTAGATTTTTTAGTTGCTTCTGTTCTGGTAGTCTCACTTGTGACTGGTGTTATACGTTCAGTAACTCGAGTTGTATCTGCCTCTGTAATAAATGATGTCAGATCAGTAAATGATGGCTCAGTAGTTTGAGTACCTGTAAACTGGGTAGATTTTTCAGTTGCTTCTGTTCCGGTAGTCTCACGTATGACTGGTGTTGTACGTTCAGTAACTCGAGTTGTATCTGCCTCTGTAATAACTGATGTCAGATCAGTAAATGATGGCTCAGTAGTTTGAGTACCTGTAAACTGGGTAGATTTTTGAGTTGCTTCTGTTCTGGTAGTCTCAATTATGACTGGTGTTGTACGTTCAGTAACTCGAGTTGTATCTGCCTCTGTAATAACTGATGTCAGATCAGTAAATGCTGGCTCAGTAGTTTGAGTGCCTGTAATCTGGGTAGATTTTTGAGTTGCTTCAGTCCTGGTAGTCTCACTTATGACTGGTGTTGTACGTTCAGTAACTCGAGTTGTATCTGCCTCTGTAATAACTGATGTCAGATCAGTAAATGCTGGCTCAGTAGTTTGAGTATCTGTAAAGTGGGTAGATTTTTGAGTTGCTTCAGTCATAGTAGTCTCACTTATGACTGGTGTTTTACGTTCAGTAACTCGAGTTGTATCTGCCTCTGTAATAACTGATGTCAGATCAGTAAATCCTGGCTCATTAGTTTGAGTACCTGTAAACTGGATAGATTTTTGAGTTGCTTCTGTTCTTGCAGTCTCACGTATAACTGGTGTTGCACGTTCAGTAACTCGAGTTGTATCTGCCTCTGTAATAACTGATGTCAGATCAGTAAATGCTGGCTCAGTAGTTTGAGTATCTGTAAACTGGGTAGATTTTTGAGTTGCTTCCGTCCTGGTAGTCTCACTTATGACTGGTGGTGTACGATCAGTAACTCGAGTTGTATCTGCTTCTGTAATAACTGATGTCAGATCAGTAAATGCTGGCTCAGTTGTTTGAGTACCTGTAAACTGGGTAGATTTTTCAGTTGCTTCTGTCCTGGTAGTCCCACTTATGACTGGCGTCGTACGTTCAGTAACTCGAGTTGTATCTGCCTCTGTAATAACTGATGTCAGATCAGTAAATGCTGGCTCAGTAGTTTGAGTACCTGTAAACTGGGTAGATTTTTCAGTTGCTTCTGTCCTGGTAGTCCCACTTATGACTGGCGTTGTACGTTCAGTAACTCGAGTTGTATCTTCCTCTGTAATAACTGATGTCAGATAAGTAAATTTAGGCTCAGTAGTTTGAGTACCTGTAAACTGGGTAGATGTTTGAGTTGCTTCTGTTCTGGTAGTCTCAATTATGACTGGTGTTGTACGTCCAGTAACTCGAGTTGTATCTGCCTCTGTAATAACTGATGTCAGATCAGTAAATGCTGGCTCAGTAGTTTGAGTGCCTGTAAACAGGGTAGATTTTTGAGTTGCTTCAGTCCTGGTAGTCTCACTTATGACTGGTGTTGTACGTTCAGTAAGTCGAGTTGTATCTGCCTCTGTAATAACTGATGTCAGATCAGTAAATGCTGGCTCAGTAGTTTGAGTACCTGTAAATTGGGTAGATTTTTTAGTTGCTTCTGTTCTGGTAGTCTCACTTGTGACTGGTGTTGTACGTTCAGTAACTCGAGTTGTATCTGCCTCTGTTATAAATGATGTCAGATCCGTAAATGATGGCTCAGTAGTTTGGGTACCTGTAAACCGGGTAGATTTTTTAGTTGCTTCTGTTCCGGTAGTCTCACTTATGACTGGTGTTGTACGTTCAGTAACTCGAGTTGTATCTGCCTCTGTAATAACTGATGTCAGATCAGTAAATGATGGCTCAGTAGTTTGAGTACCTGTAAACTGGGTAGATTTTTGAGTTGCTTCCGTCCTGGTAGTCTCACTTATGACTGGCGGTGTACGTTCAGTAACTCGAGTTGTATCTGCCTCTGTAATAACTGATGTCAGATCAGTAAATGCTGGCTCAGTAGTTTGAGTACCTGTAAACTGGATAGATTTTTCAGTTGCTTCTGTCGTGGTAGCCCCACTTATGACTGGTGTTGTACGTTCAGTAACGCGAGTTGTATCTGCCTCTGTAATAACTGATGTCAGATCAGTAAATGCTGGCTCAGTAGTTTGAGTACCTGTAAACTGGATAGATTTTTCAGTTGCTTCTGTCCTGGTAGCCCCACTTATGACTGGAGTTGTACGTTCAGTAACTCGAGTTGTATCTGCCTCTGTAATAACTGATGTCAGATCAGTAAATATTGGCTCAGTAGTTTGAGTGCCTGTAAACTGGGTAGATTTTTGAGTTGCTTCACTCCTGGTAGTCTCACTTATGACTGGTGTTTTACGTTCAGTAACTCGAGTTGTATCTGCCTCTGTAATAACTGATGTCAGATCAGTAAATCCTGGCTCAGTAGTTTGAGTACCTGTAAACTGGGTAGATTTTTGAGTTGCTTCTGTTCTGGTAGTCTCACGTATGACTGGTGGTGTACGATCAGTAACTCGAGTTGTATCTGCCTCTGTAATAAATGATGTCAGATCCGTAAATGATGGCTCAGTAGTTTGAGTACCTGTAAACCGGGTAGATTTTTTAGTTGCTTCTGTTCCGGTAGTCCCACTTATGACTGGTGTTGTACGTTCAGTAACTCGAGTTGTATCTGCCTCTGTAATAACTGATGTCAGATCAGTAAATGATGGCTCAGTAGTTTGAGTACCTGTAAACTGGGTAGATTTTTGAGTTGCTTCCGTCCTGGTAGTCTCACTTATGACTGGCGGTGTACGTTCAGTAACTCGAGTTGTATCTGCCTCTGTAATAACTGATGTCAGATCAGTAAATGCTGGCTCAGTAGTTTGAGTACCTGTAAACTGGATAGATTTTTCAGTTGCTTCTGTCGTGGTAGCCCCACTTATGACTGGTGTTGTACGTTCAGTAACGCGAGTTGTATCTGCCTCTGTAATAACTGATGTCAGATCAGTAAATGCTGGCTCAGTAGTTTGAGTACCTGTAAACTGGATAGATTTTTCAGTTGCTTCTGTCCTGGTAGCCCCACTTATGACTGGAGTTGTACGTTCAGTAACTCGAGTTGTATCTGCCTCTGTAATAACTGATGTCAGATCAGTAAATATTGGCTCAGTAGTTTGAGTGCCTGTAAACTGGGTAGATTTTTGAGTTGCTTCACTCCTGGTAGTCTCACTTATGACTGGTGTTTTACGTTCAGTAACTCGAGTTGTATCTGCCTCTGTAATAACTGATGTCAGATCAGTAAATCCTGGCTCAGTAGTTTGAGTACCTGTAAACTGGGTAGATTTTTGAGTTGCTTCTGTTCTGGTAGTCTCACGTATGACTGGTGTTGTACGTTCAGTAACTCGAGTTGTATCTGCCTCGGTAATAACTGATGTCAGATCAGTAAATGCTGGCTCAGTAGTTTGAGTATCTGTAAACTGGGTAGATTTTTGAGTTGTTTCCGTCCTGGTAGTCTCACTTATGACTGGTGGTGTACGATCAGTAACTCGAGTTGTATCTGCCTCTGTAATAACTGATGTCAGATAAGTAAATGCTGGCTCAATAGTTTGAGTACCTGTAAACTGGGTAGATTTTTCAGTTGCTTCTGTCCTGGTAGTCCCACTTATGACTGGCGTAGTACGTTCAGTAACTCGAGTTGTATCTGCCTCTGTAATAACTGATGTCAGATAAGTAAATTTAGGATCAGTAGTTTGAGTACCTGTAAACTGGGTAGATGTTTGAGATGCTTCTGTTCTGGTAGTCTCAATTATGACTGGTGTTGTACGTTCAGTAACTCGAGTTGTATCTGCCTCTGTAATAACTGATGTCAGATCAGTAAATGCTGGCTCAGTAGTTTGAGTGCCTGTAAACTGGGTAGATTTTTGAGTTGCTTCAGTCCTGGTAGTCTCACTTATGACTGGTGTTGTACGTTCAGTAAGTCGAGTTGTATCTGCCTCTGTAATAACTGATGTCAGATCAGTAAATGCTGGCTCAGTAGTTTGAGTACCTGTAAATTGGGTAGATTTTTTAGTTGCTTCTGTTCTGGTAGTCTCACTTGTGACTGGTGTTGTACGTTCAGTAACTCGAGTTGTATCTGCCTCTGTAATAACTGATGTCAGATCAGTAAATGCTGGCTCAGTAGTTTGAGTACCTGTAAACTGGGTAGATTTTTCAGTTGCTTCTGTCCTGGTAGTCCCACTTATGACTGGCGTTGTACGTTCAGTAACTCGAGTTGTATCTTCCTCTGTAATAACTGATGTCAGATAAGTAAATTTAGGCTCAGTAGTTTGAGTACCTGTAAACTGGGTAGATTTTTGAGTTGCTTCAGTCCTGGTAGTCTCACTTATGACTCGTGTTGTACGTTCAGTAAGTCGAGTTGTATCTGCCTCTGTAATAACTGATGTCAGATCAGTAAATGCTGGCTCAGTAGTTTGAGTACCTGTAAATTGGGTAGATTTTTTAGTTGCTTCTGTTCTGGTAGTCTCACTTGTGACTGGTGTTGTACGTTCAGTAACTCGAGTTGTATCTGCCTCTGTAATAACTGATGTCAGATCAGTAAATGATGGCTCAGTAGTTTGAGTACCTGTAAACTGGGTAGATTTTTGAGTTGCTTCCGTCCTGGTAGTCTCACTTATGACTGGCGGTGTACGTTCAGTAACTCGAGTGTATCTGCCTCTGTAATAACTGATGTCAGATCAGTCAATGCTGGCTCAGTAGTTTGAGTATCTGTAAACTGGGTAGATTTTGAGTTGCTTCCGTCCTGGTAGTCTCACTTATGACTGGTGGTGTACGATCAGTAACTCGAGTTGTATCTGCCTCTGTAATAACTGATGTCAGATCAGTAAATGCTGGCTCAGTAGTTTGAGTACCTGTAAACTGGGTAGATTTTTCAGTTGCTTCTGTCCTGGTAGTACCACTAATGACTGGCGTTGTACGTTCAGTAACTCGAGTTGTATCTGCCTCTGTAATAACTGATGTCAGATCAGTAAATGCTGGCTCAGTAGTTTGAGTACCTGTAAACTGGGTAGATTTTTCAGTTGCTTCTGTCCTGGTAGTCCCACTTATGACTGGCGTTGTACGTTCAGTAACTCGAGTTGTATCTGCCTCTGTAATAACTGATGTCAGATAAGTAAATTTAGGCTCAGTAGTTTGAGTACCTGTAAACTGGGTAGATGTTTGAGTTGCTTCTGTTCTGGTAGTCTCAATTATGACTGGTGTTGTACGTTCAGTAACTCGAGTTGTGTCTTCCTCTGTAATAACTGATGTCAGATCAGTAAATGCTGGCTCAGTAGTTTGAGTGCCTGTAATCTGGGTAGATTTTTGAGTTGCTTCAGTCCTGGTAGTCTCACTTATGACTGGTGTTGTACGTTCAGTAACTCGAGTTGTATCTGCCTCTGTAATAACTGATGTCAGATCAGTAAATCCTGGCTCAGTAGTTTGAGTACCTGTAAACTGGGTAGATTTTTGAGTTGCTTCTGTTCTGGTAGTTTCACGTATGACTGGTGTTGTACGTTCAGTAACTCGAGTTGTATCTGCCTCTGTAATAACTGATGTCAGATCAGTAAAAGCTGGCTCAGTAGTTTGAGTACCTGTAAATTGGGTAGATTTTTTTGTTGCTTCTGTTCTGGTCGTCTCACTTGTGACTGGTGTTGTACGTTCAGTAACTCGAGTTGTATCTGCCTCTGTATAAATGATGTCAGATCAGTAAATGATGGCTCAGTAGTTTGAGTACCTGTAAACTGAGTAGATTTTTTAGTGCTCTGTTCCGGTAGTCTCACTTATGACTGGTGTGTACGTTCAGTAACTCGAGTTGTATCTTCCTCTGTAATAACTGATGTCAGATCAGTAAATGCTGGCTCAGTAGTTTGAGTGCCTGTAATCTGGGTAGATTTTTGAGTTGCTTCAGTCCTGGTAGTCTCACTTATGACTGGTGTTGTACGTTCAGTAACTCGAGTTGTATCTGCCTCTGTAATAACTGATGTCAGATCAGTAAATGCTGGCTCAGTAGTTTGAGTATCTGTAAAGTGGGTAGATTTTTGAGTTGCTTCAGTCATGGTAGTCTCACTTATGACTGGTGTTGTACGTTCAGTAACTCGAGTTGTATCTGCCTCTGTAATAACTGATGTCAGATCAGTAAATGCTGGCTCAGTAGTTTGAGTATCTGTAAAGTGGGTAGATTTTTGAGTTGCTTCAGTCATGGTAGTCTCACTTATGACTGGTGTTTTACGTTCAGTAACTCGAGTTGTATCTGCCTCTGTAATAACTGATGTCAGATCAGTAAATGCTGGCTCAGTAGTTTGAGTACCTGTAAACTGGGTAGATTTTTGAGTTGCTTCTGTTCTGGTAGTCTCACGTATGACTGGTGTTGTACGTTCAGTAACTCGAGTTGTATCTGCCTCTGTAATAACTGATGTCAGATCAGTAAATGCTGGCTCAGTAGTTTGAGTGCCTGTAAACTGGGTAGATTTTTGAGTTGCTTCAGTCCTGGTAGTCTCACTTATGACTGGTATTGTACGTTCAGTAAGTCGAGTTGTATCTGTCTCTGA
>NW_003128664.1:0-11199 GCF_000003605.2 Saccoglossus kowalevskii | reverse complement strand
TCCTTCACTATAGGATGGTACCAAAATAGTGCATATATAATTTAGTTGTCAGGGACTGTTATACTTCACTATAGGGATGGTACCAAAATAGTAGCACATATAATTTAGTTGTCAGGGACTGCTATACTTCACTATAGGGATGGTACCAAAATAGTGGCAAATATAATTTAGTTGTCAGGGACTGTTATACTACACTATAGGGATGGTACCAAAATAGTGGCAAATATAATTTAGTTGTCAGGGACTGTTATACTACACTATATGGATGGTACCAAAATAGTGGCAAATATAATTTAGTTGTCAGAGACTGCTATACTACACTATAGGGATGGTACCAAAATAGTAGCACATATAATTTAGTTGTCAGGGACTGCTATACTACACTATAGGGATGGTACCAAAATAGTGGCAAATATAATTTAGTTGTCAGGGACTGTTATACTACACTATAGGGATGGTACCAAAATAGTGGCAAATATAATTTAGTTGTCAGGGACTGCTATACTACACTATAGGGATGGTACCAAAATAGTGGCAAATATAATTTAGTTGGCAGGAACTGCTATACTACACTATAGGGATGGTACCAAAATAGTGGCAAATATAATTTAGTTGTCAGGAACTGCTATACTACACTATAGGGATGGTACCAAAATAGTAGCACATATAATTTAGTTGTCAGGGACTGCTATACTACACTATAGGGATGGTACCAAAATAGTAGCACATATAATTTAGTTGGCAGGAACTGCTATACTACACTATAGGGATGGTACCAAAATAGTGGCAAATATAATTTAGTTGTCAGGAACTGCTATACTACACTATAGGGATGGTACCAAAATAGTGGCAAATATAATTTAGTTGTCAGGGACTGTTATACTACACTATATGGATGGTACCAAAATAGTGGCAAATATAATTTAGTTGGCAGGAACTGCTATACTACACTATAGGGATGGTACCAAATAGTGGCAAATATAATTTAGTTGTCAGAGACTGCTATACTACACTATAGGGATGGTACCAAAATAGTAGCACATATAATTTAGTTGTCAGGGACTGCTATACTACACTATAGGGATGGTACCAAAAATAGTAGCACATATAATTTTAGTTGTCAGGGACTGTTATACTACACTATAGGGATGGTACCAAAATAGTGGCAAATATAATTTTAGTTGGCAGGAACTGCTATACTACACTATAGGGATGGTACCAAAATAGTGGCAAATATAATTTAGTTGTCAGGGACTGTTATACTACACTATAGGGATGGTACCAAAATAGTGGCAAATATAATTTAGTTGGCAGGAACTGCTATACTACACTATAGGGATGGTACCAAAATAGTGGCAAATATAATTTAGTTGTCAGAGACTGCTATACTACACTATAGGGATGGTACCAAAATAGTGGCAAATATAATTTAGTTGTCAGGGACTGTTATACTTTACTATAGGGATGGTACCAAAATAGTGGCAAATATAATTTAGTTGTCAGGGACTGCTATACTACACTATAGGGATGGTACCAAAATAGTGGCAAATATAATTTAGTTGTCAGGGACTGTTATACTACACTATAGGGATGGTACCAAAATAGTAGCACATATAATTTAGTTGTCAGGGACTGCTATACTACACTATAGGGATGGTACCAAAATAGTGGCAAATATAATTTAGTTGGCAGGAACTGCTATACTACACTATAGGGATGGTACCAAAATAGTGGCAAATATAATTTAGTTGGCAGGAACTGCTATACTACACTATAGGGATGGTACCAAAATAGTGGCAAACATAATTTAGTTGTCAGAGACTGCTATACTACACTATAGGGATGGTACCAAAATAGTAGCACATATAATTTAGTTGTCAGAGACTGCTATACTACACTATAGGGATGGTACCAAAATAGTAGCACATATAATTTAGTTGTCAGGGACTGCTATACTACACTATAGGGATGGTACCAAAATAGTGGCAAATATAATTTAGTTGTCAGGGACTGCTATACTACACTATAGGGATGGTACCAAAATAGTGGCAAATATAATTTAGTTGTCAGGGACTGTTATACTTTACTATAGGGATGGTACCAAAATAGTGGCAAATATAATTTAGTTGGCAGGGACTGCTATCCTTCACTATAGGGATGGTACCAAAATAGTGGCAAATATAATTTAGTTGGCAGGAACTGCTATACTACACTATAGGGATGGTACCAAAATAGTGGCAAATATAATTTAGTTGTCAGGGACTGTTATACTACACTATAGGGATGGTACCAAAATAGTGGCAAATATAATTTAGTTGGCAGGAACTGCTATACTACACTATAGGGATGGTACCAAAATAGTGGCAAATATAATTTAGTTGTCAGAGACTGCTATACTACACTATAGGGATGGTACCAAAATAGTAGCACATATAATTTAGTTGTCAGGGACTGCTATACTACACTATAGGGATGGTACCAAAATAGTGGCAAATATAATTTAGTTGTCAGGGACTGTTATACTACACTATAGGGATGGTACCAAAATAGTGGCAAATATAATTTAGTTGTCAGGGACTGTTATACTACACTATAGGGATGGTACCAAAATAGTGGCAAATATAATTTAGTTGTCAGGGACTGCTATACTTTACTATAGGGATGGTACCAAAATAGTGGCAAATATAATTTAGTTGTCAGGGACTGTTATACTACACTATAGGGATGGTACCAAAATAGTGGCAAATATAATTTAGTTGTCAGGGACTGTTATACTTTACTATAGGGATGGTACCAAAATAGTGGCAAATATAATTTAGTTGTCAGGGACTGCTATACTACACTATAGGGATGGTACCAAAATAGTGGCAAATATAATTTAGTTGCCAGGGACTGCTATCCTTCACTATAGGGATGGTACCAAAATAGTAGCACATATAATTTAGTTGTCAGGGACTGCTATACTACACTATAGGGATGGTACCAAAATAGTAGCACATATAATTTAGTTGTCAGGGACTGTTATACTACACTATAGGGATGGTACCAAAATAGTGGCAAATATAATTTAGTTGGCAGGAACTGCTATACTACACTATAGGGATGGTACCAAAATAGTGGCAAATATAATTTAGTTGTCAGGGACTGTTATACTACACTATAGGGATGGTACCAAAATAGTGGCAAATATAATTTAGTTGGCAGGAACTGCTATACTACACTATAGGGATGGTACCAAAATAGTGGCAAATATAATTTAGTTGTCAGAGACTGCTATACTACACTATAGGGATGGTACCAAAATAGTGGCAAATATAATTTAGTTGTCAGGGACTGTTATACTTTACTATAGGGATGGTACCAAAATAGTGGCAAATATAATTTAGTTGTCAGGGACTGCTATACTTCACTATAGGGATGGTACCAAAATAGTGGCAAATATAATTTAGTTGTCAGGGACTGTTATACTTTACTATAGGGATGGTACCAAAATAGTGGCAAATATAATTTAGTTGTCAGGGACTGCTATACTACACTATAGGGATGGTACCAAAATAGTGGCAAATATAATTTAGTTGTCAGGGACTGTTATACTACACTATAGGGATGGTACCAAAATAGTGGCAAATATAATTTAGTTGTCAGGGACTGTTATACTACACTATAGGGATGGTACCAAAATAGTGGCAAATATAATTTAGTTGTCAGGGACTGTTATACTACACTATAGGGATGGTACCAAAATAGTAGCACATATAATTTAGTTGTCAGGGACTGCTATACTACACTATAGGGATGGTACCAAAATAGTGGCAAATATAATTTAGTTGGCAGGAACTGCTATACTACACTATAGGGATGGTACCAAAATAGTGGCAAATATAATTTAGTTGGCAGGAACTGCTATACTACACTATAGGGATGGTACCAAAATAGTGGCAAACATAATTTAGTTGTCAGAGACTGCTATACTACACTATAGGGATGGTACCAAAATAGTAGCACATATAATTTAGTTGTCAGAGACTGCTATACTACACTATAGGGATGGTACCAAAATAGTAGCACATATAATTTAGTTGTCAGGGACTGCTATACTACACTATAGGGATGGTACCAAAATAGTGGCAAATATAATTTAGTTGTCAGGGACTGCTATACTACACTATAGGGATGGTACCAAAATAGTGGCAAATATAATTTAGTTGTCAGGGACTGTTATACTTTACTATAGGGATGGTACCAAAATAGTGGCAAATATAATTTAGTTGGCAGGGACTGCTATCCTTCACTATAGGGATGGTACCAAAATAGTGGCATATATAATTTAGTTGTCAGGGACTGTTATACTTTACTATAGGGATGGTACCAAAATAGTAGCACATATAATTTAGTTGTCAGGGACTGCTATACTTCACTATAGGGATGGTACCAAAATAGTGGCAAATATAATTTAGTTGTCAGGGACTGTTATACTACACTATAGGGATGGTACCAAAATAGTGGCAAATATAATTTAGTTGTCAGGGACTGTTATACTACACTATATGGATGGTACCAAAATAGTGGCAAATATAATTTAGTTGTCAGAGACTGCTATACTACACTATAGGGATGGTACCAAAATAGTAGCACATATAATTTAGTTGTCAGGGACTGCTATACTACACTATAGGGATGGTACCAAAATAGTGGCAAATATAATTTAGTTGTCAGGGACTGTTATACTACACTATAGGGATGGTACCAAAATAGTGGCAAATATAATTTAGTTGTCAGGGACTGTTATACTACACTATAGGGATGGTACCAAAATAGTGGCAAATATAATTTAGTTGGCAGGAACTGCTATACTACACTATAGGGATGGTACCAAAATAGTGGCAAATATAATTTAGTTGTCAGGGACTGTTATACTACACTATAGGGATGGTACCAAAATAGTGGCAAATATAATTTAGTTGGCAGGAACTGCTATACTACACTATAGGGATGGTACCAAAATAGTGGCAAATATAATTTAGTTGTCAGAGACTGCTATACTTCACTATAGGGATGGTACCAAAATAGTGGCACATATAATTTAGTTGTCAGGGACTGCTATACTTTACTATAGGGATGGTACCAAAATAGTGGCAAATATAATTTAGTTGTCAGGGACTGTTATACTACACTATAGGGATGGTACCAAAATAGTGGCAAATATAATTTAGTTGTCAGGGACTGTTATACTACACTATATGGATGGTACCAAAATAGTGGCAAATATAATTTAGTTGGCAGGAACTGCTATACTACACTATAGGGATGGTACCAAAATAGTGGCAAATATAATTTAGTTGTCAGAGACTGCTATACTACACTATAGGGATGGTACCAAAATAGTAGCACATATAATTTAGTTGTCAGGGACTGCTATACTACACTATAGGGATGGTACCAAAATAGTGGCAAATATAATTTAGTTGGCAGGAACTGCTATACTACACTATAGGGATGGTACCAAAATAGTGGCAAACATAATTTAGTTGTCAGAGACTGCTATACTACACTATAGGGATGGTACCAAAATAGTAGCACATATAATTTAGTTGTCAGGGACTGCTATACTACACTATAGGGATGGTACCAAAATAGTGGCAAATATAATTTAGTTGGCAGGAACTGCTATACTACACTATAGGGATGGTACCAAAATAGTGGCAAATATAATTTAGTTGGCAGGAACTGCTATACTACACTATAGGGATGGTACCAAAATAGTGGCAAACATAATTTAGTTGTCAGAGACTGCTATACTACACTATAGGGATGGTACCAAAATAGTAGCACATATAATTTAGTTGTCAGAGACTGCTATACTACACTATAGGGATGGTACCAAAATAGTAGCACATATAATTTAGTTGTCAGGGACTGCTATACTACACTATAGGGATGGTACCAAAATAGTGGCAAATATAATTTAGTTGTCAGGGACTGCTATACTACACTATAGGGATGGTACCAAAATAGTGGCAAATATAATTTAGTTGTCAGGGACTGTTATACTTTACTATAGGGATGGTACCAAAATAGTGGCAAATATAATTTAGTTGGCAGGGACTGCTATCCTTCACTATAGGGATGGTACCAAAATAGTGGCATATATAATTTAGTTGTCAGGGACTGTTATACTTTACTATAGGGATGGTACCAAAATAGTAGCACATATAATTTAGTTGTCAGGGACTGCTATACTTCACTATAGGGATGGTACCAAAATAGTGGCAAATATAATTTAGTTGTCAGGGACTGTTATACTACACTATAGGGATGGTACCAAAATAGTGGCAAATATAATTTAGTTGTCAGGGACTGTTATACTACACTATAGGGATGGTACCAAAATAGTGGCAAATATAATTTAGTTGTCAGGGACTGCTATACTTCACTATAGGGATGGTACCATAATAGTGGCAAATATAATTTAGTTGTCAGGGACTGTTATACTACACTATAGGGATGGTACCAAAATAGTGGCAAATATAATTTAGTTGGCAGGAACTGCTATACTACACTATAGGGATGGTACCAAAATAGTGGCAAATATAATTTAGTTGTCAGGGACTGCTATACTTTACTATAGGGATGGTACCAAAATAGTGGCAAATATAATTTAGTTGTCAGGGACTGTTATACTACACTATAGGGATGGTACCAAAATAGTGGCAAATATAATTTAGTTGTCAGGGACTGTTATACTTTACTATAGGGATGGTACCAAAATAGTGGCAAATATAATTTAGTTGTCAGGGACTGCTATACTACACTATAGGGATGGTACCAAAATAGTGGCAAATATAATTTAGTTGCCAGGGACTGCTATCCTTCACTATAGGGATGGTACCAAAATAGTAGCACATATAATTTAGTTGTCAGGAACTGCTATACTACACTATAGGGATGGTACCAAAATAGTAGCACATATAATTTAGTTGTCAGGGACTGTTATACTACACTATAGGGATGGTACCAAAATAGTGGCAAATATAATTTAGTTGGCAGGAACTGCTATACTACACTATAGGGATGGTACCAAAATAGTGGCAAATATAATTTAGTTGTCAGGGACTGTTATACTACACTATAGGGATGGTACCAAAATAGTGGCAAATATAATTTAGTTGGCAGGAACTGCTATACTACACTATAGGGATGGTACCAAAATAGTGGCAAATATAATTTAGTTGGCAGGAACTGCTATACTACACTATAGGGATGGTACCAAAATAGTGGCAAATATAATTTAGTTGGCAGGAACTGCTATACTACACTATAGGGATGGTACCAAAATAGTGGCAAACATAATTTAGTTGTCAGAGACTGCTATACTACACTATAGGGATGGTACCAAAATAGTAGCACATATAATTTAGTTGTCAGAGACTGCTATACTACACTATAGGGATGGTACCAAAATAGTAGCACATATAATTTAGTTGTCAGGGACTGCTATACTACACTATAGGGATGGTACCAAAATAGTGGCAAATATAATTTAGTTGTCAGGGACATGCTATACTACACTATAGGGATGGTACCAAAATAGTGGCAAATATAATTTAGTTGTCAGGGACTGTTATACTTTACTATAGGGATGGTACCAAAATAGTGGCAAATATAATTTAGTTGTCAGGGACTGCTATACTACACTATAGGGATGGTACCAAAATAGTGGCAAATATAATTTAGTTGCCAGGGACTGCTATCCTTCACTATAGGGATGGTACCAAAATAGTAGCACATATAATTTAGTTGTCAGGGACTGCTATACTACACTATAGGGATGGTACCAAAATAGTGGCAAATATAATTTATTGGCAGGAACTGCTATACTTCACTATAGGGATGGTACCAAAATAGTGGCAAATATAATTTAGTTGTCAGGGACTGTTATACTACACTATAGGGATGGTACCAAAATAGTGGCAAATATAATTTAGTTGTCAGGGACTGCTATACTTCACTATAGGGATGGTACCATAATAGTGGCAAATATAATTTAGTTGTCAGGGACTGTTATACTACACTATAGGGATGGTACCAAAATAGTGGCAAATATAATTTAGTTGGCAGGAACTGCTATACTACACTATAGGGATGGTACCAAAATAGTGGCAAATATAATTTAGTTGTCAGGGACTGCTATACTTTACTATAGGGATGGTACCAAAATAGTGGCAAATATAATTTAGTTGTCAGGGACTGTTATACTACACTATAGGGATGGTACCAAAATAGTGGCAAATATAATTTAGTTGTCAGGGACTGTTATACTTTACTATAGGGATGGTACCAAAATAGTGGCAAATATAATTTAGTTGTCAGGGACTGCTATACTACACTATAGGGATGGTACCAAAATAGTGGCAAATATAATTTAGTTGCCAGGGACTGCTATCCTTCACTATAGGGATGGTACCAAAATAGTAGCACATATAATTTAGTTGTCAGGGACTGTTATACTACACTATAGGGATGGTACCAAAATAGTAGCACATATAATTTAGTTGTCAGGGACTGTTATACTACACTATAGGGATGGTACCAAAATAGTGGCAAATATAATTTAGTTGGCAGGAACTGCTATACTACACTATAGGGATGGTACCAAAATAGTGGCAAATATAATTTAGTTGTCAGGGACTGTTATACTACACTATAGGGATGGTACCAAAATAGTGGCAAATATAATTTAGTTGGCAGGAACTGCTATACTACACTATAGGGATGGTACCAAAATAGTGGCAAATATAATTTAGTTGTCAGAGACTGCTATACTACACTATAGGGATGGTACCAAAATAGTAGCACATATAATTTAGTTGTCAGGGACTGCTATACTACACTATAGGGATGGTACCAAAATAGTGGCAAATATAATTTAGTTGTCAGGGACTGTTATACTACACTATAGGGATGGTACCAAAATAGTGGCAAATATAATTTAGTTGTCAGGGACTGTTATACTACACTATAGGGATGGTACCAAAATAGTGGCAAATATAATTTAGTTGTCAGGGACTGTTATACTTTACTATAGGGATGGTACCAAAATAGTGGCAAATATAATTTAGTTGTCAGGGACTGCTATACTTTACTATAGGGATGGTACCAAAATAGTGGCAAATATAATTTAGTTGTCAGGGACTGTTATACTACACTATAGGGATGGTACCAAAATAGTGGCAAATATAATTTAGTTGTCAGGGACTGTTATACTTTACTATAGGGATGGTACCAAAATAGTGGCAAATATAATTTAGTTGTCAGGGACTGCTATACTACACTATAGGGATGGTACCAAAATAGTGGCAAATATAATTTAGTTGGCAGGAACTGCTATCCTTCACTATAGGGATGGTACCAAAATAGTGGCACATATAATTTAGTTGTCAGGGACTGCTATACTTCACTATAGGGATGGTACCAAAATAGTGGCAAATATAATTTAGTTGTCAGGGACTGTTATACTACACTATAGGGATGGTACCAAAATAGTGGCAAATATAATTTAGTTGTCAGGGACTGTTATACTACACTATAGGGATGGTACCAAAATAGTGGCAAATATAATTTAGTTGGCAGGAACTGCTATACTACACTATAGGGATGGTACCAAAATAGTGGCAAATATAATTTAGTTGTCAGGGACTGTTATACTACACTATAGGGATGGTACCAAAATAGTGGCAAATATAATTTAGTTGCCAGGGACTGCTATCCTTCACTATAGGGATGGTACCAAAATAGTAGCACATATAATTTAGTTGTCAGGGACTGCTATACTTCACTATAGGGATGGTACCAAAATAGTGGCAAATATAATTTAGTTGTCAGGGACTGTTATACTACACTATAGGGATGGTACCAAAATAGTGGCAAATATAATTTAGTTGTCAGGGACTGTTATACTACACTATAGGGATGGTACCAAAATAGTGGCAAATATAATTTAGTTGTCAGGGACTGTTATACTACACTATAGGGATGGTACCAAAATAGTGGCACATATAATTTAGTTGTCAGGGACTGCTATACTACACTATAGGGATGGTACCAAAATAGTGGCAAATATAATTTAGTTGGCAGGAACTGCTATACTACACTATAGGGATGGTACCAAAATAGTGGCAAATATAATTTAGTTGGCAGGAACTGCTATACTACACTATAGGGATGGTACCAAAATAGTGGCAAACATAATTTAGTTGTCAGAGACTGCTATACTACACTATAGGGATGGTACCAAAATAGTAGCACATATAATTTAGTTGTCAGAGACTGCTATACTACACTATAGGGATGGTACCAAAATAGTAGCACATATAATTTAGTTGTCAGGGACTGCTATACTACACTATAGGGATGGTACCAAAATAGTGGCAAATATAATTTAGTTGTCAGGGACTGCTATACTTCACTATAGGGATGGCACCATAATAGTGGCAAATATAATTTAGTTGTCAGGGACTGTTATACTACACTATAGGGATGGTACCAAAATAGTGGCAAATATAATTTAGTTGGCAGGAACTGCTATACTACACTATAGGGATGGTACCAAAATAGTGGCAAATATAATTTAGTTGTCAGGGACTGCTATACTTTACTATAGGGATGGTACCAAAATAGTGGCAAATATAATTTAGTTGTCAGGGACTGTTATACTACACTATAGGGATGGTACCAAAATAGTGGCAAATATAATTTAGTTGTCAGGGACTGTTATACTTTACTATAGGGATGGTACCAAAATAGTGGCAAATATAATTTAGTTGTCAGGGACTGCTATACTACACTATAGGGATGGTACCAAAATAGTGGCAAATATAATTTAGTTGCCAGGGACTGCTATCCTTCACTATAGGGATGGTACCAAAATAGTAGCACATATAATTTAGTTGTCAGGGACTGCTATACTACACTATAGGGATGGTACCAAAATAGTGGCAAATATAATTTATTGGCAGAACTGCTATACTTCACTATAGGGATGGTACCAAAATAGTGGCAAATATAATTTAGTTGTCAGGACTGTTATACTACACTATAGGGATGGTACCAAAATAGTGGCAAATATAATTTAGTTGTCAGGACTGCTATACTTCACTATAGGGATGGTACCATAATAGTGGCAAATATAATTTAGTTGTC
>NW_003128638.1:0-20234 GCF_000003605.2 Saccoglossus kowalevskii | reverse complement strand
ATTGTGCCATAGACTCAATGGGCAGGCCACAACTACTCTACCCAAGGTGATAGTGCCATAGACTCAATGGGGAGGCCACAGCTACTCTACCCTAGGCGATATTGCCATAGACTCAATGGGGAGGCCACTGCTACTGTATCTTGGGTGATTGTACCTTAGACTCAATGGCGAGGCTACAGCTACTCTACCCTAGGTGATTGTGACACAGCCTCAATGGGGAGGCCACAGCTACTCTAACCTAGGTGATTGCGACACAGACTCAATGGGGAGGCCACAGCTACTCTACCCTAGGTGATTGTGGCACAGACTCAATGGGGAGGCCACAGCTACTTTACCCTAGGTGATTGTACCATAGACTCAATGGGGAGGCCACAGCTTCTCTACCCTAGGTGATTGTGCCACAGACTCAATGGGGAGGCCACAGCTACTCTATCCCAGGTGACTGTGCCATAAACTCAATGGGGAGGCCACTGCTACTGTATCTTGGGTGATTGTGCCATAGACTCAATGGGGATGCCACAGCTCCTGTATCTTGAGTGATTGTGCCATAGACTCAATGGGGAGACCACAGCTACTCTACCTTAGGCGATAGTGTCGTTGACTCAATGGGGAGGCCACTGCTACTGTATCTTGGGTGACTGTGCAATAGACTCAATGGGAATGCCACAGCTACTGTAGCTTGGGTGAATGTGCCACAGACTCAATGGGGATGCCACAGCTACTGTATCTTGGATGATTGTGCCATAGATTCAATGGGGAGGCCAAAGCTACTCTACCCTAGCTGATTGTGACACAGACTCAATGGGGAGGTCACAGCTACTCTACCCTAGGTGGTTGTGACACAGCCTCAATGGGGAGGCCACAGCTACTCTACCCTAGGTGATAGTGCCATAGACTCAATGGGAAGAGTACAGCTACTCTGCCATAGGTGATAGTGCCATAGACACAATGGAGAGGCCACTGCTACTGCATCTTGAGTGATGGTGCCATATACTCAATGGGGATGCCACAGCTCCTGTTTCTTGGGTGATTGTACCATAGACACAATGGGGAGGCCATAGCTACTCTATTCTAGGTGATTGTGCCATAGACTCAATGGGGAGGCCACAGCTACTCTACCCCAGATGATAGTGTCATAGACTCAATGGGGAGGCCAAAGTTACTCTACCCTAGGTGATAGTGCCATAGACTCAATGGGGAGGCCACAGCCACTCTACCCAAGGTGATAGTGCCATAGACTCAATGGGGAGGTCACAGCTACTCTACCCTGGGTGATTGTGCCATAGACTCAATGCGGAGGCCACAGCTACTCTACCCTAGGTGATAGTGCCATAGACTCAATGGGGAGGTCACAGCTACTCTACCCTAGATGATTGTGACACAGACTCAATGGGGAGGCCAAAGCTACTCTAACTTAGGTGATTGCGACACAGACTCAATGGGGAGGCCACAGCTACTCTACCCTAGGTGATTGTGCCACAGACTCAATGGGGAGGTCACAGCTACTCTACCCTAGATGATTGTGACACAGACTCAATGGGGAGGCCACAGCTACTCTAACCTAGGTGATTGCGACACAGACTCAATGGGGAGGCCACAGCTACTCTACCCTAGGTGATTGTGCCTCAGACTCAATGGGGAGGCCACAGCTACTTTACCCTAGGTGATTGTGCCATAGATTCAATGGGGAGGCCACAGCTACTCTACCCTAGGTGATAGTGCCATAGATTCAACGGGGAGGCCACAGCTACACTACCCTAGGTGATTGTGCCATAGACTCAATGGGGAGGCCACAGCTACTCTACCCTAGATGATAGTGTCATAGACTCAATGGGGTGGCCAAAGTTACTCTACCCAAGGTGATAGTGCCATAGACTCAATGGGGAGGTCACAGCTACTCTACCCTGGGTGATTGTGCCATAGACTCAATGGGGAGGTCACAGCTACTCTACCCTGGGTGATTGTGCCATAGACTCAATGGGGAGGCCACAGCTACTCTACCCTGGGTGATTGTGCCATAGACTCAATGGGGAGGCCACAGCTACTCTACCCTAGGTGATTGTGCCACAGACTCAATGGGGAGGCCACAGCTACTCTATCCCAGGTGACTGTGCCATAAACTCAATGGGGAGGCCACTGCTACTGTATCTTGCGTGATTGTGCCATAGACTCAATGGGGATGCCACAGCTCCTGTATCTTGAGTGATTGTGCCATAGACTCAATGGGGAGACCACAGCTACTCTACGTTAGGCGATAGTGTCGTAGACTCAATGGGGAGGCCACTGCTACTGTATCTTGGGTGACTGTGCAATAGACTCAATGGGAATGCCACAGCTACTGTAGCTTGGGTGAATGTGCCACAGACTCAATGGGGATGCCACAGCTACTGTATCTTGGATGATTGTGCCATAGATTCAATGGGGAGGCCAAAGCTACTCTACCCTAGATGATTGTGACACAGACTCAATGGGGAGGTCACAGCTACTATACCCAAGGTGATTATGACACAGACTCAATGGGGAGGCCACAGCTACTCTACCCTAGGTGATAGTACCATAAACTCAATGGGGAGGCCACAGCTACTCTACCCTAGGTGATAGTGCCATAGACTCAATGGGAAGGCCTCAGCTACTCTACCCTCGGTGATAGTGCCATAGACTCAATGGGGAGGCCACAGCTACTCTATCCCAGGTGACTGTGCCACAAAGTCAATGGGGAGGCCACAGCTACTGTATCTTGGTTGATTGTGCCACAGACTCAATGGGAAGGTCACAGCTACTCTACCCTAGGTGATTGTGCCATAGACTCAATGGGGAGGCCACAGCTACTCTACCCTAGATGATAGTGTCATAGACTCAATGGGGAGGCCAAAGTTACTCTACCCAAGGTGATAGTGCCATAGACTCAATGGGGAGGTCACAGCTACTCTACCCTGGGTGATTGTGCCATAGACTCAATGGGGAGGTCACAGCTACTCTACCCTGGGTGATTGTGCCATAGACTCAATGGGGAGGCCACAGCTACTCTACCCTGGGTGATTGTGCCATAGACTCAATGGGGAGGCCACAGCTACTCTACCCTAGGTGATTGTGCCACAGACTCAATGGGGAGACCACAGCTACTCTATCCCAGGTGACTGTGCCATAAACTCAATGGGGAGGCCACTGCTACTGTATCTTGGGTGATTGTGCCATAGACTCAATGGGGATGCCACAGCTCCTGTATCTTGAGTGATTGTGCCATAGACTCAATGGGAAGGTCAGAGCGACTCTACCCTAGGTGATTGTGACACAGACTCAATGGGGAGGCCACAGCTACTCTACCCTAGGTGATAGTGCCATAGACTCAATGGGGAGGCCACAGCTACTCTACCCTAGGTGATAGTGCCATAGACTCAATGGGGAGGCCACAGCTACTCTACCCAAGGTGATAGTGCCATAGACTCAATGGGGAGGCCACAGCTACTCTACCCTGGGTGATTGTGCCATAGACTCAATGGGGAGGTCACAGCTACTCTACCCTAGGTGATGGTGCCATGAACTCAATGGGGAGGGCACACCTACTCTACCCTATGTGATAGTGCCATAGACTCAATGGGGAGGCCACAGCTACACTACCCTAGGTGATAGTGCCATAGACTCAATGGGGAGGCCATAGCTACTCTACCCTAGATGATAGTGTCATAGACTCAATGGGGAGGCCACAGACACTCTACCCAAGGTGATAGTGCCATAGACTCAATGGGGAGGTCACAGCTACTCTACCCTGGGTGATTGTTCCAAAGACTCAATGGGGAGGCCACAGCTACTCTACCCTGGGTGATTGTGCCATAGACTCAATGGGGAGGCCACAGCTACTCTACCCTAGGTGATAGTGCCATAAACTCAATGGAAAGGCCACTGCTACTGTATCTTGGGTGATTGTGCCATAGACTCAATGGGGATGCCACAGCTCCTGTATCTTGGGTGATTGTGCCATAGACTCAATCGGGAGACCACAGCTACTCTACCTTACGCGATAGTGCCATAGACTCAATGGGGAGGCCACTGCTACTGTATCTTGGGTGATTGTGCAATAGACTCAATTAGGATGCCACAGCTACTGTATATTGGGTGATTGTACCATAGACTCAATGCGGAGGCCAAAGCTACTCTACCCAAGGTGATTATGACAAAGACTCAATGGGGAGGCCACAGCTACTCTACCCTAGGTGATAGTGCCATAAACTCAATGGGGAGGCCACAGCTACTCTACCCTAGGTGATAGTGCCATAGACTCAATGGGGAGGCCACAGCTACTCTACCCTCGGTGACAGTACCATAGACTCAATGGGGAGGCCACAGCTACTCTATCCCAGGTGACTGTGCCACAAAGTCAATGGGGAGGTCACAGCTACTATATCGTGGGTGATTGTGCCACAGACTCAATGGGAATGTCACAGCTACTCTACCCTAGGTGATTGTGCCATAGACTCAATGCGGAGGCCACAGCTACTCTACCCTCAGTTATAGTGCCATAGACTCAATGGGGAGGCCACACTACTCTACCATAGGTGATAGTGCCATAGACTCAATGCGGAGGCCACAGCTACTCTACCCTAGGTGATAGTGCCATAGACTCAATGAAGAGGCCACGGCTACTGCATCCTGGGTGATGGTGCCGTATACTCAATGGGGATGCCACAGCTCCTGTTTCTTGGGTGATTGTACCATAGACTCAATGGGGATGACACAGCTACTCTACCCTAGGTGATAGTGCCATAGACTCAATGGGGAGGCCACTGCTACTGTATCTTGGGCGATAGTACAACAGACTTAATGGGGAGGTCACAGCTACTCTACCCTAGGTGTTTGTGCCACAGACTCAATGGAAAGGTCACAGCTACTCTACCCTAGGTGGTTGTGACACAGACTCAATGGGGAGGCCACAGCTACTCTACCCTAGGTGACTGTGACACAGACTCAATGGGGAGGCCACAGCTACTCTACCCTAGGTGATAGTGCCATAGACTCAACGGGGAGGCCACAGCTGCTCTACCCTATGTGATAGTGCAATAAACTCAATAGGGAGGCCACAGCTATTCTACCCTAGGTGATAGTGCCACAGACTCAATGGGGAGGCCACAGCTACACTATCCCGGGTGATTGTGCCACTAACCCAATGGGGAATTCACAGCTACTCTACCCTAGGTGATTGTGCCACAGACTTAATGGGGATGCCACTGCTACTCTACCCTAGTTGATTGTGCCATAAACTCAATAGGGAGGCCACAGCTACTCTACCCTAGGTGATAGTGCCATGGACTCAACGGGGAGGCCACAGCTACTCTACCCTAGGTGATTGTGCCACACACTCAATGGGGAGGCCACAGCTACTCTACCCTAATCGATAGTGCCATAGACTCAATGGGGATGCCACAGCTATTCTACCCTAGGTGATAGTCCCATAGACTCAATGGGGAGGCCACAGCTATTCTACCCTAGGTGATTGTGCCATAGATTCAATGGGGAGGCCAAAGCTACTCTACCCTATGTGATAGTGCCATAGACTCAATGGGGAGGCCACAGCTACTCTACCCTAGGTGATTGTGCCATAAACTCAATAAGGAGGCCACAGCTACTCTACCCTAGGTGAAAGTGCCATAGACTCAATGGGGAGGCCACAGCTACTCTTCCCTAGGTGATAGTGCCATAGACTCAATGGGGAGGCCACAGCTACTCTACCCTAGGTGATAGTGCCATAAACTCAATAGGGAGGCCAAAGCTACTCTACACTAGGTGATAGTGCCATAAACTCAATGGGGAGGCCATAGCTACTCTACCCTAGATGATAGTGTCATAGACTCAATGGGGAGGCCAAAGTTACTCTACCCTAGGTGATAGTGCCATAGACTCAATGGGGAGGCCACAGCCACTTTACCCAAGGTGATAGTGCCATAGACTCAATGGGGAGGTCACAGCTACTCTACCCTGGGTGATTGTGCCATAGACTCAATGGGGAGGTCACAGCTACTCTACCCTGGGTGATTGTGCCATAGACTCAATGGGGAGGCCACAGCTACTCTACCCTGGGTGATTGTGCCATAGACTCAATGGGGAGGCCACAGCTACTCTACCCTAGGTGATAGTGCCATAAACTCAATGGGGAGGCCACTGTTACTGTATCTTGGGTGATTGTGCCATAGACTCAATGGGGATGCCACAGCCCCTGTATCTTGGGTGATTGTGCCATAGACTCAATGGGGAGACCACAGCTACTCTACCTTAGGCGATAGTGCCATAGACTCAATGGGGAGGCCACTGCTACTGTATCTTGGGTGATTGTGCAATAGACTCAATGGGGATGCCACAGCTACTCTACCCTAGGTGACTGTGACACAGACTCAATGGGGAGGCCACAGCTACTCTACCCTAGGTGATAGTGCCATAGACTCAACGGGGAGGCCACAGCTGCTCTACCCTATGTGATAGTGCAATAAACTCAATAGGGAGGCCACAGCTATTCTACCCTAGGTGATAGTGCCATAGACTCAATGGGGAGGCCACAGCTACACTATCCCGGGTGATTGTGCCACTAACCCAATGGGGAATTCACAGCTACTCTACCCTAGGTGATTGTGCCACAGACTTAATGGGGATGCCACTGCTACTCTACCCTAGTTGATTGTGCCATAAACTCAATAGGGAGGCCACAGCTACTCTACCCTAGGTGATAGTGCCATGGACTCAACGGGGAGGCCACAGCTACTCTACCCTAGGTGATTGTGCCACACACTCAATGGGGAGGCCACAGCAACTCTACCCTAATCGATAGTGCCATAGACTCAATGGGGATGCCACAGCTATTCTACCCTAGGTGATAGTCCCATAGACTCAATGGGGAGGCCACAGCTATTCTACCCTAGGTGATTGTGCCATAGATTCAATGGGGAGGCCAAAGCTACTCTACCCTATGTGATAGTGCCATAGACTCAATGGGGAGGCCACAGCTACTCTACCCTAGGTGATTGTGCCATAAACTCAATAAGGAGGCCACAGCTACTCTACCCTAGGTGAAAGTGCCATAGACTCAATGGGGAGGCCACAGCTACTCTACCCTAGGTGATAGTGCCATAGACTCAATGGGGAGGCCACAGCTACTCTACCCTAGGTGATAGTGCCATAAACTCAATAGGGAGGCCAAAGCTACTCTACACTAGGTGATAGTGCCATAAACTCAATGGGGAGGCCATAGCTACTCTACCCTAGATGATAGTGTCATAGACTCAATGGGGAGGCCAAAGTTACTCTACCCTAGGTGATAGTGCCATAGACTCAATGGGGAGGCCACAGCCACTTTACCCAAGGTGATAGTGCCATAGACTCAATGGGGAGGTCACAGCTACTCTACCCTGGGTGATTGTGCCATAGACACAATGGGGAGGTCACAGCTACTCTACCCTGGGTGATTGTGCCATAGACTCAATGGGGAGGCCACAGCTACTCTACCCTGGGTGATTGTGCCATAGACTCAATGGGGAGGCCACAGCTACTCTACCCTAGGTGATAGTGCCATAAACTCAATGGGGAGGCCACTGTTACTGTATCTTGGGTGATTGTGCCATAGATTCAATGGGGATGCCACAGCCCCTGTATCTTGGGTGATTGTGCCATAGACTCAATGGGGAGACCACAGCTACTCTACCTTAGGCGATAGTGCCATAGACTCAATGGGGAGGCCACTGCTACTGTATCTTGGGTGATTGTGCAATAGACTCAATGGGGATGCCACAGCTACTGTATATTGGGTGATTGTGCCATAGACTCAATGGGGAGGCCAAAGCTACTCTACCCAAGGTGATTATGACACAGACTCAATGGGGAGGCCACAGCTACTCTACCCTAGGTGATAGTGTCATAAACTCAATGGGGAGGCCACAGTTACTCTACCCTAGGTGATAGTGCCATAGACTCAATGGGGAGGCCACAGCTACTCTACCCTCGGTGACAGTGCCATAGACTCAATGGGGAGGCCACAGCTACTCTATCCCAGGTGACTGTGCCACAAAGTCAATGGGGAGGCCACAGCTACTGTATCTTGGGTGATTGTGCCACAGACTCAATGGGAAGGTCACAGCTACTCTACCCTAGGTGATTGTGCCATAGACTCAATGCAGAGGCCACAGCTACTCTACCCTAGGTGATAGTGCCATAGACTCAATGGGGAGGCCACAGCTACTCTACCATAGGTGATAGTGCCATAGACTCAATGCGGAGGCCACAGCTACTCTACCCTAGGCGATAGTGCCATAGACTCAATGAAGAGGCCACTGCTACTGCATCTTGGGTGATGGTGCCATATACTCAATGGGGATGCCACAGCTACTCTACCCTAGGTGATAGTGCCATAAACTCAATAGGGAGGCCACAGCTACTCTACCCTAGGTGATAGTGCCATAAACTCAATGGGGAGGCCATAGCTACTCTACCCTAGATGATAGTGTCATAGACTCAATGGGGAGGCCACAGCCACTCTACCCAAGGTGATAGTGCCATAGACTCAATGGGGAGGTCACAGCTACTCTACCCTGGGTGATTGTGCCAAAGACTCAATGGGGAGGCCACAGCTACTCTACCCTGGGTGATTGTGCCATAGACTCAATGGGGAGGCCACAGCTACTCTACCCTAGGTGATAGTGCCATAAACTCAATGGAAAGGCCACTGCTACTGTATCTTGGGTGATTGTGCCATAGACTCAATGGGGATACCACAGCTCCTGTATCTTGGGTGATTGTGCCATAGACTCAATCGGGAGACCACAGCTACTCTACCTTACGCGATAGTGCCATAGACTCAATGGGGAGGCCACTGCTACTGTATCTTGGGTGATTGTGCAATAGACTCAATTAGGATGCCACAGCTACTGTATATTGGGTGATTGTACCATAGACTCAATGGGGAGGCCAAAGCTACTCTACCCAAGGTGATTATGACAAAGACTCAATGGGGAGGCCACAGCTACTCTACCCTAGGTGATAGTGCCATAAACTCAATGGGGAGGCCACAGCTACTCTACCCTAGGTGATAGTGCCATAGACTCAATGGGGAGGCCACAGCTACTCTATCCCAGGTGACTGTGCCACAAAGTCAATGGGGAGGTCACAGCTACTGTATCGTGGGTGATTGTGCCACAGACTCAATGGGAATGTCACAGCTACTCTACCCTAGGTGATTGTGCCATAGACTCAATGCGGAGGCCACAGCTACTCTACCCTCAGTTATAGTGCCATAGACTCAATGGGGAGGCCACACTACTCTACCATAGGTGATAGTGCCATAGACTCAATGCGGAGGCCACAGCTACTCTACCCTAGGTGATAGTGCCATAGACTCAATGAAGAGGCCACGGCTACTGCATCCTGGGTGATGGTGCCGTATACTCAATGGGGATGCCACAGCTCCTGTTTCTTGGGTGATTGTACCATAGACTCAATGGGGATGACACAGCTACTCTACCCTAGGTGATAGTGCCATACACTCAATGGGGAGGCCACTGCTACTGTATCTTGGGCGATAGTACAACAGACTTAATGGGGAGGTCACAGCTACTCTACTCTAGGTGATTGTGCCATAGACTCAATGGGGATGCCACAGCTACTCTACCCTGGGTGATTGTGCCACAGACTCAATGGGGAGGCCACAGCTACTCTACTCTAGGTGATTGTGCCATAGACTCAATGGGGATGCCACAGCTACTCTACCCTAGGTGATAGTGCCATATACTCGAAGGGGAGGTCAAAGCAACTTTACTCTCGGTGATTGTGACACAGACTCAATGGGGAGGCCACAGCTACTCTACCCTAGGTGACTATGACACAGACTCAATGGGGAGGTCACAGCTACTCTACCCTAGGTGATAGTGCCATAGACTCAATGGGGAGGCCACAGCTACTCTACCCT
Organism: Saccoglossus kowalevskii; assembly: GCF_000003605.2. NCBI lineage: Eukaryota > Metazoa > Hemichordata > Enteropneusta > Harrimaniidae > Saccoglossus > Saccoglossus kowalevskii. The sequence goes on along the minus strand of NW_003128638.1, from coordinate 10,294 downwards.
ATGTGATAGTGCAATAAACGCAACAGGGAGGCCACAGCTATTCTACCCTAGGTGATAGTGCCATAGACTCAATGGGGAGGCCACAGCTACACTATCCCAGTTGATTGTGTCACTAACCCAATGGGGAGGTCACAGCTACTCTACCCTAGGTGATTGTGCCACAGACTTAATAGGGATGCCACTGCTACTCTACCCTAGTTGATTGTGCCATAAACTCAATAGGGAGGCCACAGATACTCTACCCTAGGTGATAGTGCCATGGACTCAATGGGGAGGCCACTGCTACTCTACCCTAGGTGATTGTGCCACAGACTCAATGGGGATGCCACAGCTACTGTATATTGGGTGATTGTGCCATAGACTCAATGGGGAGGCCAAAGCTACTCTACCCAAGGTGATTATGACACAGACTCAATGGGGAGGCCACAGCTACTCTACCCTAGGTGATAGTGTCATAAACTCAATGGGGAGGCCACAGTTACTCTACCCTAGGTGATAGTGCCATAGACTCAATGGGGAGGCCACAGCTACTCTACCCTCGGTGACAGTGCCATAGACTCAATGGGGAGGCCACAGCTACTCTATCCCAGGTGACTGTGCCACAAAGTCAATGGGGAGGCCACAGCTACTGTATCTTGGGTGATTGTGCCACAGACTCAATGGGAAGGTCACAGCTACTCTACCCTAGGTGATTGTGCCATAGATTCAATGGGGAGGCCAAAGCTACTCTACCCTATGTGATAGTGCCATAGACTCAATGGGGAGGCCACAGCTACTCTACCCTAGGTGATTGTGCCATAAACTCAATAAGGAGGCCACAGCTACTCTACCCTAGGTGAAAGTGCCATAGACTCAATGGGGAGGCCACAGCTACTCTACCCTAGGTGATAGTGCCATAGACTCAATGGGGAGGCCACAGCTACTCTACCCTAGGTGATAGTGCCATAAACTCAATAGGGAGGCCAAAGCTACTCTACACTAGGTGATAGTGCCATAAACTCAATGGGGAGGCCATAGCTACTCTACCCTAGATGATAGTGTCATAGACTCAATGGGGAGGCCAAAGTTACTCTACCCTAGGTGATAGTGCCATAGACTCAATGGGGAGGCCACAGCCACTTTACCCAAGGTGATAGTGCCATAGACTCAATGGGGAGGTCACAGCTACTCTACCCTGGGTGATTGTGCCATAGACACAATGGGGAGGTCACAGCTACTCTACCCAGGGTGATTGTGCCATAGACTCAATGGGGAGGCCACAGCTACTCTACCCTGGGTGATTGTGCCATAGACTCAATGGGGAGGTCACACCTACTCTACCCTGGGTGATTGTGCCATAGACTCAATGGGGAGGCCACAGCTACTCTACCCTAAGTGATAGTGCCATAGACTCAATGGGGAGGTCACAGCTACTCTACCCTAGGTGATTGTGCCATAGACTCAATGGGAAGACTACAGCTACTCTACCCTAGGTGATAGTGCCATAAACTCAATGGGGAGGCCACAGCTACTCTACCTTAGGCGATAGTGCCATAGACTCAATGGGGAGGCCACTGCTACTCTATCTTTGGTGATTGTGCAATAGACTCAATGGGAATGCCACAGCTACTGTAACTTGGGTGAATGTGCCACAGACTCAATGGGGATGCCACAGCTACTGTATCTTGGGTGATTGTGCCATAGACTCAATGGGGAGGCCAAAGCTACTCTACCCTAAGTGATTGTGACACAGACTCAATGGGGAGGTCACAGCTACTATACCCTAGGTGATTATGACACAGACTCAATGGGGAGGCCACAGCTACTCTACCCTATGTGATTGTGCCATAGACTCAATGGGGAGGCCACAGCTACTTTACCCTAGGTGATTGTACCATAGACTCAATGGGGAGGCCACAGCTTCTCTACCCTAGGTGATTGTGCCACAGACTCAATGGGGAGGCCACAGCTACTCTATCCCAGGTGACTGTGCCATAAACTCAATGGGGAGGCCACTGCTACTGTATCTTGGGTGATTGTGCCATAGACTCAATGGGGATGCCACAGCTCCTGTATCTTGAGTGATTGTGCCATAGACTCAATGGGAAGACCACAGCTACTCTACCTTAGGCGATAGTGTTGTAGACTCAATGGGGAGGCCACTGCTACTGTATCTTGGGTGACTGTGCAATAGACTCAATGGGAATGCCACAGCTACTGTAGCTTGGGTGAATGTGCCACAGACTCAATGGGGATGCCACAGCTACTGTATCTTGGATGATTGTGCCATAGATTCAATGGGGAGGCCAAAGCTACTCTACCCTAGCTGATTGTGACACATACTCAATGGGGAGGTCACAGCTACTATACCCAAGGTGATTATGACACAGACTCAATGGGGAGGCCACAGCTACTCTACCCTAGGTGATAGTGCCATAAACTCAATGGGGAGGCCACAGCTACCCTACCCTAGGTGATAGTGCCATAGACTCAATGGGAAGGCCTCAGCTACTCTACCCTCGGTGATAGTGCCAGAGACTCAATGGGGAGGCCACAGCTACTCTATCCCAGGTGAATGTGCCACAAAGTCAATGGGGAGGCCACAGCTACTGTATCTTGGGTGATTGTGCCACAGACTCAATGGGAAGGTCACAGCTACTCTACCCTAGGTGATTGTGCCATAGACTCAATGCGGAGGCCACAGCTACTCTACCCTAGGTGATAGTGCCATAGATTCAATGGGGGGGGCCACAGCTTCTCTACCATAGGTGATAGTGCTATAGACTAAATGCGGAGGCCACAGCTACTCTACCCTAGGCGATAGTGCCATAGACTCAATGAAGAGGCCACTGCTACTGCATCTTTTGTGATGGTGCCATATACTCAATGGGGATGCCACAGCTCCTGTTTCTTGGGTGATTGTACCATAGACTCAATGGGGAGGCCACAGCTACTCTACCCTAGGCGATAGTACAACAGACTTAATGGGGAGGTCACAGCTACTCTACCCTAGGTGTTTGTGCCACAGACTCAATGGAAAGGTCACAGCTACTCTACCCTAGGTGGTTGTGCCATAGACTAAATGGGGAGGCCACAGCTACTCTACCATAGGTGATAGTGCCATAGACTCAATGCGGAGGCCACAGCTACTCTACCCTAGGCGATAGTGCCATAGACTCAATGAAGAGGCCACTGCTACTGCATCTTGGGTGATGGTGCCATATACTCAATGGGGATGCCACAGCTACTCTACCCTAGGTGATAGTGCCATAAACTCAATAGGGAGGCCACAGCTACTCTACCCTAGGTGATAGTGCCATAAACTCAATGGGGAGGCCATAGCTACTCTACCCTAGATGATAGTGTCATAGACTCAATGGGGAGGCCACAGCCACTCTACCCAAGGTGATAGTGCCATAGACTCAATGGGGAGGTCACAGCTACTCTACCCTGGGTGATTGTGCCATAGACTCAATGGCGAGGCCACAGCTACTCTACCCTGGGTGATTGTGCCATAGACTCAATGGGGAGGCCACAGCTACTCTACCCTAGGTGATAGTGCCATAAACTCAATGGAAAGGCCACTGCTACTGTATCTTGGGTGATTGTGCCATAGACTCAATGGGGATGCCACAGCTCCTGTATCTTGGGTGATTGTGCCATAGACTCAATCAGGAGACCACAGCTACTCTACCTTACGCGATAGTGCCATAGACTCAATGGGGAGACCACTGCTACTGTATCTTGGGTGATTGTGCAATAGACTCAATTAGGATGCCACAGCTACTGTATATTGGGTGATTGTACCATAGACTCAATGGGGAGGCCAAAGCTACTCTACCCAAGGTGATTATGACAAAGACTCAATGGGGAGGCCACAGCTACTCTACCCTAGGTGATAGTGCCATAAACTCAATGGGGAGGCCACAGCTACTCTACCCTAGGTGATAGTGCCATAGACTCAATGGGGAGGCCACAGCTACTCTACCCTCGGTGACAGTGCCATAGACTCAATGGGGAGGCCACAGCTACTCTACCCTAGGTGATTGTGCCATAGACTCAATGGGGAGGCCACAGCTACTCTACCCTAAGTGATAGTGCCATAGACTCAATGGGGAGGTCACAGCTACTCTACCCTAGGTGATTGTGCCATAGACTCAATGGGAAGACTACAGCTACTCTACCCTAGGTGATAGTGCCATAAACTCAATGGGGAGGCCACAGCTACTCTACCTTAGGCGATAGTGCCATAGACTCAATGAGGAGGCCACTGCTACTGTATCTTAGGTGATTGTGCAATAGACTCAATGGGAATGCCACAGCTACTGTAACTTGGGTGAATGTGCCACAGACTCAATGGGGATGCCACAGCTACTGTATCTTGGGTGATTGTGCCATAGACTCAATGGGGAGGCCAAAGCTACTCTACCCTAAGTGATTGTGACACAGACTCAATGGGGAGGTCACAGCTACTATACCCTAGGTGATTATGACACAGACTCAATGGGGAGGCCACAGCTACTTTACCCTAGGTGATTGTGCCATAGATTCAATGGGGAGGCCACAGCTACTCTACCCTAGGTGATAGTGCCATAGATTCAACGGGGAGGCCACAGCTACACTACCCTAGGTGATTGTGCCATAGACTCAATGGGGAGGCCACAGCTACTCTACCCTAGATGATAGTGTCATAGACTCAATGGGGAGGCCAAAGCTACTCTACCCAAGGTGATAGTGCCATAGACTCAATGGGGAGGTCACAGCTACTCTACCCTGGGTGATTGTGCCATAGACTCAATGGGGAGGTCACAGCTACTCTACCCTGGGTGATTGTGCCATAGACTCAATGGGGAGGCCACAGCTACTCTACCCTGGGTGATTGTGCCATAGACTCAATGGGGAGGCCACAGCTACTCTACCCTAGGTGATTGTGCCACAGACTCAATGGGGAGGCCACAGCTACTCTATCCCAGGTGACTGTGCCATAAACTGAATGGGGAGGCCACTGCTACTGTATCTTGCGTGATTGTGCCATAGACTCAATGGGGATGCCACAGCTCCTGTATCTTGAGTGATTGTGCCATAGACTCAATGGGGAGACCACAGCTACTCTACGTTAGGCGATAGTGTCGTAGACTCAATGGGGAGGCCACTGCTACTGTATCTTGGGTGACTGTGCAATAGACTCAATGGGAATGCCACAGCTACTGTAGCTTGGGTGAATGTGCCACAGACTCAATGGGGATGCCACAGCTACTGTATCTTGGATGATTGTGCCATAGATTCAATGGGGAGGCCAAAGCTACTCTACCCTAGCTGATTGTGACACAGACTCAATGGGGAGGTCACAGCTACTATACCCAAGGTGATTATGACACAGACTCAATGGGGAGGCCACAGCTACTCTACCCTAGGTGATAGTACCATAAACTCAATGGGGAGGCCACAGCTACTCTACCCTAGGTGATAGTGCCATAGACTCAATGGGAAGGCCTCAGCTACTCTACCCTCGGTGATAGTGCCATAGACTCAATGGGGAGGCCACAGCTACTCTATCCCAGGTGACTGTGCCACAAAGTCAATGGGGAGGCCACAGCTACTGTATCTTGGTTGATTGTGCCACAGACTCAATGGGAAGGTCACAGCTACTCTACCCTAGGTGATTGTGCCATAGACTCAATGGGGAGGCCACAGCTACTCTACCCTAGATGATAGTGTCATAGACTCAATGGGGAGGCCAAAGTTACTCTACCCAAGGTGATAGTGCCATAGACTCAATGGGGAGGTCACAGCTACTCTACCCTGGGTGATTGTGCCATAGACTCAATGGGGAGGTCACAGCTACTCTACCCTGGGTGATTGTGCCATAGACTCAATGGGGAGGCCACAGCTACTCTACCCTGGGTGATTGTGCCATAGACTCAATGGGGAGGCCACAGCTACTCTACCCTAGGTGATTGTGCCACAGACTCAATGGGGAGACCACAGCTACTCTATCCCAGGTGACTGTGCCATAAACTCAATGGGGAGGCCACTGCTACTGTATCTTGGGTGATTGTGCCATAGACTCAATGGGGATGCCACAGCTCCTGTATCTTGAGTGATTGTGCCATAGACTCAATGGGGAGACCACAGCTACTCTACCTTAGGCGATAGTGTCGTTGACTCAATGGGGAGGCCACTGCTACTGTATCTTGGGTGACTGTGCAATAGACTCAATGGGAATGCCACAGCTACTGTAGCTTGGGTGAATGTGCCACAGACTCAATGGGGATGCCACAGCTACTGTATCTTGGATGATTGTGCCATAGATTCAATGGGGAGGCCAAAGCTACTCTACCCTAGCTGATTGTGACACAGACTCAATGGGGAGGTCACAGCTACTCTACCCTAGGTGGTTGTGACACAGCCTCAATGGGGAGGCCACAGCTACTCTACCCTAGGTGATAGTGCCATAGACTCAATGGGAAGAGTACAGCTACTCTGCCATAGGTGATAGTGCCATAGACACAATGGAGAGGCCACTGCTACTGCATCTTGAGTGATGGTGCCATATACTCAATGGGGATGCCACAGCTCCTGTTTCTTGGGTGATTGTACCATAGACACAATGGGGAGGCCATAGCTACTCTACTCTAGGTGATTGTGCCATAGACTCAATGGGGAGGCCACAGCTACTCTACCCCAGATGATAGTGTCATAGACTCAATGGGGAGGCCAAAGTTACTCTACCCTAGGTGATAGTGCCATAGACTCAATGGGGAGGCCACAGCCACTCTACCCAAGGTGATAGTGCCATAGACTCAATGGGGAGGTCACAGCTACTCTACCCTGGGTGATTGTGCCATAGACTCAATGGGGAGGCCACAACTACTCTACCCTAAGTGATAGTGCCATAGACTCAATGGGGAGGTCACAGCTACTCTACCCTGGGTGATTGTGCCATAGACTCAATGGGGAGGTCACAGCTACTCTACCCTGGGTGATTGTGCCATAGACTCAATGGGGAGGCCACAGCTACTCTACCCTGGGTGATTGTGCCATAGACTCAATGGGGAGGCCACAGCTACTCTACCCTAGGTGATTGTGCCACAGACTCAATGGGGAGGCCACAGCTACTCTATCCCAGGTGACTGTGCCATAAACTGAATGGGGAGGCCACTGCTACTGTATCTTGCGTGATTGTGCCATAGACTCAATGGGGATGCCACAGCTCCTGTATCTTGAGTGATTGTGCCATAGACTCAATGGGGAGACCACAGCTACTCTACGTTAGGCGATAGTGTCGTAGACTCAATGGGGAGGCCACTGCTACTGTATCTTGGGTGACTGTGCAATAGACTCAATGGGAATGCCACAGCTACTGTAGCTTGGGTGAATGTGCCACAGACTCAATGGGGATGCCACAGCTACTGTATCTTGGATGATTGTGCCATAGATTCAATGGGGAGGCCAAAGCTACTCTACCCTAGCTGATTGTGACACAGACTCAATGGGGAGGTCACAGCTACTATACCCAAGGTGATTATGACACAGACTCAATGGGGAGGCCACAGCTACTCTACCCTAGGTGATAGTACCATAAACTCAATGGGGAGGCCACAGCTACTCTACCCTAGGTGATAGTGCCATAGACTCAATGGGAAGGCCTCAGCTACTCTACCCTCGGTGATAGTGCCATAGACTCAATGGGGAGGCCACAGCTACTCTATCCCAGGTGACTGTGCCACAAAGTCAATGGGGAGGCCACAGCTACTGTATCTTGGTTGATTGTGCCATAGACTCAATGGGGAGGCCACAGCTACTCTACCCTAGATGATAGTGTCATAGACTCAATGGGGAGGCCAAAGTTACTCTACCCAAGGTGATAGTGCCATAGACTCAATGGGGAGGTCACAGCTACTCTACCCTGGGTGATTGTGCCATAGACTCAATGGGGAGGTCACAGCTACTCTACCCTGGGTGATTGTGCCATAGACTCAATGGGGAGGCCACAGCTACTCTACCCTGGGTGATTGTGCCATAGACTCAATGGGGAGGCCACAGCTACTCTACCCTAGGTGATTGTGCCACAGACTCAATGGGGAGACCACAGCTGCTCTATCCCAGGTGACTGTGCCATAAACTCAATGGGGAGGCCACTGCTACTGTATCTTGGGTGATTGTGCCATAGACTCAATGGGGATGCCACAGCTCCTGTATCTTGAGTGATTGTGCCATAGACTCAATGGGGAGACCACAGCTACTCTACCTTAGGCGATAGTGTCGTTGACTCAATGGGGAGGCCACTGCTACTGTATCTTGGGTGACTGTGCAATAGAATCAATGGGAATGCCACAGCTACTGTAGCTTGGGTGAATGTGCCACAGACTCAATGGGGATGCCACAGCTACTGTATCTTGGATGATTGTGCCATAGATTCAATGGGGAGGCCAAAGCTACTCTACCCTAGCTGATTGTGACACAGACTCAATGGGGAGGTCACAGCTACTCTACCCTAGGTGGTTGTGACACAGCCTCAATGGGGAGGCCACAGCTACTCTACCCTAGGTGATAGTGCCATAGACTCAATGGGAAGAGTACAGCTACTCTGCCATAGGTGATAGTGCCATAGACACAATGGAGAGGCCACTGCTACTGCATCTTGAGTGATGGTGCCATATACTCAATGGGGATGCCACAGCTCCTGTTTCTTGGGTGATTGTACCATAGACACAATGGGGTGGCCATAGCTACTCTACTCTAGGTGATTGTGCCATAGACTCAATGGGGAGGCCACAGCTACTCTACCCCAGATGATAGTGTCATAGACTCAATGGGGAGGCCAAAGTTACTCTACCCTAGTGATAGTGCCATAGACTCAATGGGGAGGCCACAGTCACTCTACTCAAGTGATAGTGCCATAGACTCAATGGGGAGGTCACAGCTACTCTACCCTGGTGATGTGCCATAGACTCAATGGGGAAGGCACAACTACTCTACCTAAGTGATAGTGCCATAGACTCAATGGGGAGGCCACAGCTACTCTACCCTAGGTGATAGTGCCATAAACTCAAGGGGAAGGCCACAGCCACTCTACCCTAGGTGATAGTGCCATAGACTCAATGGGAAGGCCCACAGCTACTCTACCCTAGGTGATGGTGCCATGAACTCAATGGGGAGGGCACACCTACTCTACCCTATGTGATAGTGCCATAGACTCAATGGGGAGGCCACAGCTACACTACCCTAGGTGATAGTGCCATAGACTCAATGGGGAGGCCATAGCTACTCTACCCTAGATGATAGTGTCATAGACTCAATGGGGAGGCCACAGCCACTCTACCCAAGGTGATAGTGCCATAGACTCAATGGGGAGGTCACAGCTACTCTACCCTGGGTGATTGTGCCAAAGACTCAATGGGGAGGCCACAGCTACTCTACCCTGGGTGATTGTGCCATAGACTCAATGGGGAGGCCACAGCTACTCTACCCTAGGTGATAGTGCCATAAACTCAATGGAAAGGCCACTGCTACTGTATCTTGGGTGATTGTGCCATAGACTCAATGGGGATGCCACAGCTCCTGTATCTTGGGTGATTGTGCCATAGATTCAATCGGGAGACCACAGCTACTCTACCTTACGCGATAGTGCCATAGACTCAATGGGAGGCCACTGCTACTGTATCTTGGGTGATTGTGCAATAGACTCAATTAGGATGCCACAGCTACTGTATATTGGGTGATTGTACCATAGACTCAATGCGGAGGCCAAAGCTACTCTACCCAAGGTGATTATGACAAAGACTCAATGGGGAGGCCACAGCTACTCTACCCTAGGTGATAGTGCCATAAACTCAATGGGGAGGCCACAGCTACTCTACCCTAGGTGATAGTGCCATAGACTCAATGGGGAGGCCACAGCTACTCTACCCTCGGTGACAGTGCCATAGACTCAATGGGGAGGCCACAGCTACTCTATCCCAGGTGACTGTGCCACAAAGTCAATGGGGAGGTCACAGCTACTGTATCGTGGGTGATTGTGCCACAGACTCAATGGGAATGTCACAGCTACTCTACCCTAGGTGATTGTGCCATAGACTCAATGGGGAGGCCACAGCTACTCTACCCTAGGTGATAGTGCCATAGACTCAATGGGGAGGCCACAGCTACTCTACCCTAGGTGATAGTGCCATAAACTCAAGGGGAAGGCCACAGCCACTCTACCCTAGATGATTGTGCCATAGACTCAATGGGGAGGCCACAGCTACTCTACCCTAGGTGATAGTGTCATAGACTCAATGGGGAGGCCACAGCTACTCTACCCTAGGTGATA
>NW_003128626.1:0-13538 GCF_000003605.2 Saccoglossus kowalevskii | reverse complement strand
AAGGGTTGACCATTCAGCATGTAAGAATTACACATGTTAGATTTAGGGTTGAACCACTCAGCATGTAAAAATCATACATGATAGATTTAGGGTAGAACCAGTCAGCATGTAAGAATTACACATGATAGATTTAGGGTTGAACCTGTCAGTATGTAAGAATGACACATGTTAGATTTAAGGTTGAACCATTCAGCATGTAAAAAATACACATGGTAGATTTGGGGTTGAACCAGTCAGAATGTTAAAAAATATACATGTTAGATTTAGGTTTGAACTAGTCAGCATGTAAGAATTTCACATCGTAGATTTATGGTTGAACCAGTCAGCATGTAAGAATTACACATGATATATTTAGGGTTGAACCAGTCAGCATGTAAGAATTACACATGATAGATTTAGGGTTGAACCAGTCAGCATGTAAGAATTACACATGATAGATTTAGGGTTGATCCAGTCAGCATGTAAGAATTACACATGGTAGATTTAGGGTTGAACCAGTCAGCATGTAAGAATTACACATGATAAATTTAGGGTTGATCCAGTCAGCATGTAAGAATTACACATGATAGATTTAGGGTTGAACCAGTCAGCATGTAAGAATTACACATGATAGATTTAGGGTTGAACCAGTCAGCATGTAAGAATTTCACATGATATATTTAGGGTTGAACCAGTCAGCATGTAAAAATCATACATGATAGATTTAGGGTAGAACCAGTCAGCATGTAAAAATACACATGATAGATTTTAGGGTTGAACCAGTCAGCATGTAAGAATTACACATGATAGATTTAGGGTTGAACCTGTCAGCATGTAGAATGACACATCGTAGATGATGGTGATCAGTCAGCATGTAAGAATTACACATGTAGATTAAGGGTGACCATCAGCATGTAAGAATTACACATCGTAGATTTATGGTGAACCAGTCAGCATGTAAGAATTACACATGTTAGATTTAGGGTTGAACCAGTCAGCATGTACAAATCATACATGATAGATTTAGGGTTGAAACAGTCAGCATGTATAAATTACACATGATAGATTTAGGGTTGAACCAGTCAGCATGTAAGAATTACACATGTTAGATTTAGGGTTGAACCAGTCAGCATGTACAAATCATACATGATAGATTTAGGGTTGAAACAGTCAGCATGTATAAATTACACATGATAGATTTAGGGTTGAACCAGTCAGCATGTAAGAATTACACATGATATATTTAGCTTTGAACCAGTCAGCATATAAAAATCATACATGATAGATTTAGGGTTGAACCAGTCAGCATGTAAAAATACACATGATAGATTTAGGGTTGAACCAGTCAGCATGTAAGAATTACACATGGTGGATTTAGGGTTGAACCAGTCAGCATATAATAATTACGCATGCTAGATTTAGGTTTGAACCAGTGAGCATGTAAGAATTACACATTATAGATTTAGGGTTGAACCAGTCAGCAAGTAAAAATACAAATGGTTGATTTAGGGTTGAAATAGTCAGCATGTAAAAAGTACACATGTTAGATTTAGGGTTGAACCAGTAAGAATGTAAAAAATATACATGTAAGATTTAGGGTTGAACGAGTTTGTATGAACGAATTACACGTGTTAGATTTAGGGTTGAACCACTCAGCATGTAAGAATTACACATGGTAGATTTAGGGTTGAACCAGTCAGCATGTAAGAATTACTCATGGTAGATTTAAGGTTGAACCATTCAGCATGTAAGAATTACACATCGTAGATTTAGGGTTGTACCCGACAGCATGTAAGAATTACACATGGTAGATTTAGGGTTGAACCAATCAGCATGTAAGAATTACACATGGTAGATTTAGGGTTGTACCCGTCAGCATGTAAGAATTATACATGTAGATTTAGGGTTGAACCAGTCAGCATGTCATAATTACACGTGTTAGATTTAGGGTTGAACCAGTCAGCATGTAATAATTACACATGGTTGATTTAGAGTTGAACCAGTGAGCATGTAAGAAATACACATGATAGATTTAGGGTTGAACCAGTCAGCATGTAAGAATTGCACATGGTAGATTTATGGTTGAACCAGTCAGCATGTAGGAATCACACATGGTAGATTTAGGGTTGAACCAGTCAACATGTAAGAATTACACATGGTAGATTTAGGGTTGTACCCGTCAGGATGTAAGAATTACACATGGTGGATTTAGGGTTGAACCAGTCAGCATGTATGAATTACGCATGATAGATTGAGGGATGAACTAGTTTGTATGAAAAAATTACACGTGTTAGATTTAGGGTTGAACCAGTCAGCATGTAAGAATTACACATGGTGGATTTAGGGTTGAACCAGTCAGCATGTAAGAATTACGCATGATAGATTTAGGGTTGAACCAGTCAGCATGTAAGAATTACACATGATCGATTTGGGGTTGAACCAGTCAGCATGTAAAAATACACATGGTAGATTTATGGTTGAAATAGTCAGCATGTAAAAAGTACACATGTTAGATTTAGGGTTGAACCAGTAAGAATGTAAAAAATATACATGTTAGATTTAGGGTTGACCGAGTTTGTATGAACGAATTACGCGTGTTAGATTTAGGGTTGAACCAGTCAGCATGTAAGAATTGCACATGGTAGATTTATGGTAGAACCAGTCAGCATCTAAGAATCACACATGGTAGATTTAGGGTTGTACCCGTCAGCATGTAAGAATTAGACATGGTAGATTCAGGGTCGAACCAATCAGCATGTAAGAATTACACATGGTAGATTTAGGGTTGTACCCGTCAGCATGTAAGAATTACACATGGTTGATTTAGTGTTGAACCAATCAGCATGTAAGAATTACACATGGTAGATTTAGGGTTGAACCAGTCAGCATGTAAGAATTACACATGGTAGATTTAGGGTTGTACCCGTCAGCATGTAAGAATTACACATGGTATATTTAGGGTTGAACCAATCAGCATGTAAGAATTACACATGATAGATTTAGGGTTGAACCATTCAGCATGTAAGAATTGCGCATGTTAGATTTATGGTTGAACCAGTCAGCATGTAAGAATTACACATGTTAGATTAAGGGTTGAACCATTCAGCATGTAAGAATTACACATCGTAGATTTATGGTTGAACCAGTCAGCATGTAAGAATTACACATGTTAGATTTAGGGTTGAACCAGTCAGCATGTGAAAATCATACATGATAGATTTAGGGTAGAACCAGTCAGCATGTAAGAATTACACATGATAGATTTAGGGTTGAACCTGTCAGCATGTAAGAATGACACATGTTAGATTTAAGGTTGAACCATTCAGCATGTAAAAAATACACATGGTAGATTTGGGGTTGAACCAGTCAGAATGTAAAAAATATACATGTTAGATTTAGGTTTGAACTAGTCAGGATGTAAGAATTTCACATGATAGATTTAGGGTTGATCCAGTCAGCATGTAAGAATTACACATGATAGATTTAGGGTTGAACCAGTCAGCATGTAAGAATTACACATGATAGATTTAGGGTTGAACCCGTCAGCATGTAAGAATGACACATCGTAGATTTATGGTTGAACCAGTCAGCATGTAAGAATTACACATGTTAGATTAAGGGTTGAACCATTCAGCATGTAAGAATTACACATCGTAGATTTATGGTTGAACCAGTCAGCATGTAAGAATTACACATGTTAGATTAAGGGTTGAACCATTCAGCATGTATGAATTACACATCGTAGATTTATGGTTGAACCAGTCAGCATGCAAGAATTACACATGTTAGATTTAGGGTTGAACCAGTAAGAATGTAAAAAATATACATGTTAGATTTAGGGTTGAACGAGTTTGTATGAACGAATTACACGTGTTAGATTTTGGGTTGAACCAGTCAGCATGTAAGAATTGCACATGGTAGATTTATGGTAGAACCAGTCAGCATCTAAGAATCACACATGGTAGATTTAGGGTTGAACCAGTCAACATATAAGAATTACACATGCTGGATTTAGGGTTGTACCCGTCAGCATGTAGATTACACATGATAGATTTAGGGTTGAACCAGTCAGCATGTAAAAATCATACATGATAAATTTAGGGTTGAACCAGTCAGCATGTAAAAATACACATGATAGATTTAGGGTTGAACCAGTCACCATGTAAGAATTACACATGGTGGATTTAGGGTTGAACCAGTCAGCATGTAAGAATTACGCATGATAGATTTAGGGTTGAACCAGTGAGCATGTAAAAATTACACATGATAGATTTAGGGTTGAACCAGTCAGCATGTAAAAATACACATGGTAGATTTAGGGTTGAAAAAGTCAGCATGCAAAAAGTACACATGTTAGATTTCGGGTTGAACCAGTAAGAATGTAAAAAATATACATGTTATATTTAGGGTTGAACGAGATTGTATGAAAAAATTACACGTGTTAGATTTAGGGTTGAACCAGTCAGCATGTACGAATTGCACATGGTAGATTTATGGTTGAACCAGTCAGCATGTAAGAATTACACATGGTAGATTTAGGGTTGTACCCGTCACCATCTAAGAATTATACATGTAGATTTAGGGTTGAACCAGTCAGCATGTCATAATTACACGTGTTAGATTTAGGGTTGAACCAGTCAGCATGTAAGAATTACACATGGTAGATTTAGAGTTGAACCAGTGAGCATGTAAGAAATACACATGATAGATTTAGGGTTGGACCAGTCAGCATGTAAGAATTGCACATGGTAGATTTATGGTTGAACCAGTCAGCATGTAAGAATCACACATGGTAGATTTAGGGTTGAACCAGTCAACATGTAAGAATTACACATGGTAGATTTAGGGTTGTACCCGTCAGGATGTAAGAATTACACATGGTGGATTTAGGGTTGAACCAGTCAGCATGTATGAATTACGCATGATAGATTTAGGGATGAACTAGTTTGTATGAAAAAATTACACGTGTTAGATTTAGGGTTGAACCAGTCAGCATGTAAGAATTACACATGGTGGATTTAGGGTTGAACCAGTCAGCATGTAAGAATTACGCATGATAGATTTAGGGTTGAACCAGTCAGCATGTAAGAATTACACATGATAGATTTGGGGTTGAACCAGTCAGCATGTAAAAATACACATGGTAGATTTAGGGTTGAAATAGTCAGCATGTAAAAAGTACACATGTTAGATTTAGGGTTGAACCAGTAAGAATGTAAAAAATATACATGTTAGATTTAGGGTTGAACGAGTTTGTATGAACGAATTACGCGTGTTAGATTTAGGGTTGAACCAGTCAGCATGTAAGAATTGCACATGGTAGATTTATGGTAGAACCAGTCTGCATCTAAGAATCACACATGGTAGATTTAGGGTTGAACCAGTCAACATGTAAGAATTACACATGGTAGATTTAGGGTTGTACCCGTCAGCATGTAAGAATTAGACATGGTAGATTCAGGGTTGAACCAATCAGCATGTAAGAATTACACATGGTAGATTTAGGGTTGTACCCGTCAGCATGTAAGAATTACACATGGTAGATTTAGGGTTGAACCAATCAGCATGTAAGAATTACACATGGTAGATTTAGGGTTGAACCAGTCAGCATGTAAGAATTACACATGGTAGATTTAGGGTTGTACCCGTCAGCATGTAAGAATTACACATGGTAGATTTAGGGTTGAACCAATCAGCATGTAAGAATTACACATGGTAGATTTAGAGTTGAACTAGTCAGCATGTAAGAATTACACATGGTAGATTTAGGGTTGTACCAGTCAGCAAGTAACAATTACACATGGTAGATTTGGGGTTGAACCAGTCAGCATGTAAAAAATACACATGGTGGATTTAGGGTTGAACCATTCAGCATGTAAGAATTACACATCGTAGATTTATGGTTGAACCAGTCAGCATGTAAGAATTACACATGTTAGATTAAGGGTTGAACCATTCAGCATGTAAGAATTACACATCGTAGATTTATGGTTGAACCAGTCAGCATTTAAGAATTACACATGTTAGATTTAGGGTTGAACCAGTCAGCATGTAAAAATCATACATGATAGATTTAGGGTTGATCCAGTCAGCATGTAAGAATTACACATGATAGATTTAGGGTTGAACCCATCAGCATGTAAGAATGACACATCGTAGATTTATGGTTGAACCAGTCAGCATGTAAGAATTACACATGTTAGATTAAGGGTTGAACCATTCAGCATGTAAGAATTACACATCGTAGATTTATGGTTGAACCAGTCAGCATGTAAGAATTACACATGTTAGATTTAGGGTTGAACCAGTCAGCATGTACAAATCATACATGATAGATTTAGGGTTGAAACAGTCAGCATGTATAAATTACACATGATAGATTTAGGGTTGAACCAGTCAGCATGTAAGAATTACACATGATATATTTAGCTTTGAACCAGTCAGCATGTAAAAATCATACATGATAGATTTAGGGTTGAACCAGTCAGCATGTAAAAATACACATGATAGATTTAGGGTTGAACCAGTCAGAATGTAAGAATTACACATGGTGGATTTAGGGTTGAACCAGTCAGCATGTAATAATTACGCATGCTAGATTAAGGGTTGAACCAGTGAGCATGTAAGAATTACACATTATAGATTTAGGGTTGAACCAGTCAGCATGTAAAAATACAAATGGTAGATTTAGGGTTGAACCAGTAAGAATGTAAAAAATATACATGTAAGATTTAGGGTTGAACGAGTTTGTATGAAAGAATTACACGTGTTAGATTTAGGGTTGAACCAGTCAGCATGTAAGAATTATACATGTTAGATTTAGGGTTGAACCTGTCAGCATGTAAGAATGACACATGTTAGATTTAAGGTTGAACCATTCAGCATGTAAAAAATACACATGATAGATTTAGGGTTGAACCAGTCAGCATGTAAAAATACACATGGTAGATTTAGGGTTGAAATAGTCAGCATGTAAAAAGTACACATGTTAGATTTCGGGTTGAATCAGTAAGAATGTAAAAAATATACATGTTATATTTAGGGTTGAACGAGATTGTATGAAAAAATTACACGTGTTAGATTTAGGGTTGAACCAGTCAGCATGTAAGAATTGCACATGATAGATTTATGGTTGAACCAGTCAGCATGTAAGAATTACACATGGTAGATTTAGGGTTGTACCCGTCAGCATGTAAGAATTACACATGGTAGATTTAGGGTTGAAACAATCAGCATGTAAGAATTACACATGGTAGATTTAGGGTTGTACCTGTCAGCATGTAAGAATTATACATGTAGATTTAGGGTTGAACCAGTCAGCATGTCATAATTACACGTGTTAGATTTAGGGTTGAACCAGTCAGCATGTAAGAATTACACATGGTAGATTTAGAGTTGAACCAGTGAGCATGTAAGAAATACACATGATAGATTTAGGGTTGAACCAGTCAGCATGTAAGAATTGCACATGGTAGATTTATGGTTGAACCAGTCAGCATGTAGGAATCACACATGGTAGATTTAGGGTTGAACCAGTCAACATGTAAGAATTACACATGGTAGATTTAGGGTTGTACCCGTCAGGATGTAAGAATTACACATGGTGGATTTAGGGTTGAACCAGTCAGCATGTAGGAATTACGCATGATAGATTTAGGGATGAACTAGTTTGTATGAAAAAATTACACGTGTTAGATTTAGGGTTGAACCAGTCAGCATGTAAGAATTACACATGGTGGATTTAGGGTTGAACCAGTCAGCATGTAAGAATTACGCATGATAGATTTAGGGTTGAACCAGTCAGCATGTAAGAATTACACATGATAGATTTGGGGTTGAACCAGTCAGCATGTAAAAATACACATGGTAGATTTAGGGTTGAAATAGTCAGCATGTAAAAAGTACACATGTTAGATTTAGGGTTGAACCAGTAAGAATGTAAAAAATATACATGTTAGATTTAGGGTTGAACGAGTTTGTATGAACGAATTACGCATGTTAGATTTAGGGTTGAACCAGTCAGCATGTAAGAATTGCACATGGTAGATTTATGGTAGAACCAGTCTGCATCTAAGAATCACACATGGTAGATTTAGGGTTGAACCAGTCAACATGTATGAATTACACATTGTAGATTTAGGGTTGTACCCGTCAGCATGTAAGAATTAGACATGGTAGATTCAGGGTTGAACCAATCAGCATGTAAGAATTACACATGGTAGATTTAGGGTTGTACCCATCAGCATGTAAGAATTACACATGGTAGATTTAGGGTTGAACCAATCAGCATGTAAGAATTACACATGGTAGATTTAGGGTTGAACCAGTCAGCATGTAAGAATTACACATGGTAGATTTAGGGTTGTACCCGTCAGCATGTAAGAATTACACATGGTAGATTTAGGGTTGAACCAATCAGCATGTAAGAATTACACATGATAGATTTAGGGTTGAACCATTCAGCATGTAAGAATTGCGCATGGTAGATTTATGGTTGAACCAGTCAGTATGTAAGAATTACACATGTTAGATTAAGGGTTGAACCATTCAGCATGTAAGAATTACACATCGTAGATTTATGCTTGAACCAGTCATCATGTAAGAATTACACATGTTAGATTTAGGGTTGAACCAGTCAGCATGTAAAAATCATACATGATAGATTTAGGGTAGAACCAGTCAGCATGTAAGAATTACACATGTTAGATTTAAGGTTTAACCATTCAGCATGTAAAAAATACACATGATAGATTTAGGGTTGAACCAGTCAGCATGTAAAAATACACATGGTAGATTTAGGGTTGAAATAGTCAGCATGTAAAAAGTACACATGTTAGATTTCGGGTTGAACCAGTAAGAATGTAAAAAATATACATGTTATATTTAGGGTTGAACGAGATTGTATGAAAAAATTACACGTGTTAGATTTAGGGTTGAACCAGTCAGCATGTAAGAATTGCACATGGTAGATTTAGGGTTGAACCAGTCAGCATGTAAGAATTACACATGGTAGATTTAGGGTTGTACCCGTCAGCATGTAAGCATTACACATGTTAGATTAAGGGTTGAACCATTCAGCATGTAAGAATTACACATCGTAGATTTATGGTTGAACAAGTCAGCATTTAAGAATTACACATGTTAGATTTAGGGTTGAACCAGTCAGCATGTAAAAATCATACATGATAGATTTAGGGTTGAACCAGTCAGCATGTAAGAATTACACATGATAGATTTAGGGTTGCACCAGTCAGCATGTAAGAATTACACATGATATATTTAGGGTTGAACCAGTCAGCATGTAAGAATTACACATGACAGATTTAGGGTTGAACCAGTCAGCATGTAAGAATTACACATGATAGATTTAGGGTTGATCCAGTCAGCATGTAAGAATTACACATGATAGATTTAGGGTTGAACCCATCAGCATGTAAGAATGACACATCGTAGATTGATGGTTGAACCAGTCAGCATGTAAGAATTACACATGTTAGATTTAGGGTTGAACCAGTCAGCATGTACAAATCATACATGATAGATTTAGGGTTGAAACAGTCAGCATGTATAAATTACAGATGATAGATTTAGGGTTGAACCAGTCAGCATGTAAGAATTACACATGATATATTTAGCTTTGAACCAGTCAGCATGTAAAAATCATACATGATAGATTTAGGGTTGAACCAGTCAGCATGTAAAAATACACATGATAGATTTAGGGTTGAACCAGTCAGCATGTAAGAATTACACATGGTGGATTTAGGGTTGAACCAGTCAGCATGTAATAATTACGCATGCTAGATTTAGGTTTGAACCAGTGAGCATGTAAGAATTACACATTATAGATTTAGGGTTGAACCAGTCAGCATGTAAAAATACAAATGGTAGATTTAGGGTTGAAATAGTCAGCATGTAAAAAGTACACATGTTAGATTTAGGGTTGAACCAGTAAGAATGTAAAAAATATACATGTAAGATTTAGGGTTGAACGAGTTTGTATGAACGAATTACACGTGTTAGATTTAGGGTTGAACCAGTCAGCATGTAAGAATTACACATGGTAGATTTAGGGTTGAACCAGTCAGCATGTAAGAATTACTCATGGTAGATTTAAGGTTGAACCATTCAGCATGTAAGAATTACACATCGTAGATTTAGGGTTGTACCCGTCAGCATGTAAGAATTACACATGGTAGATTTAGGGTTGAACCAATCAGCATGTAAGATTTACTCATGGTAGATTTAGGGTTGTACCCGTCAGCATGTAAGAATTACTCATGGTAGATTTAGGGTTGAACCAGTCAGCATGTAAGAATTACACATGGTAGATTTATGGTTGAACCAGTCAGCATGTAAAAATACACATGGTAGATTTAGGGTTGAACCAGTCAGCATGTAAAAATACACATGGTAGATTTAGGGTTGAACCAGTCAGCATGTAAGAATTACTCATGGTAGATTTAAGGTTGAACCATTCAGCATTTAAGAATTACACATGGTAGATTTAAGGTTGAACCAGTCAGCATGCAAGAATTACACTTGGTGGATTTAGGGTTGAACCAGTCAGCATGTAAGAATTACACATAGCAGATTTATGGTTGAACCAGTCAGCATGTAAAAATACACGTGTTAGATTTAGGGTTGAACCAGTCAGCATGTAAGAATTACACAAGGTAGATTTAGAGTTGAACCAGTGAGCATGTAAGAAATACACATGATAGATTTAGGGTTGAACCAGTCAGCATGTAAGAATTACACATGATAGATTTAGGGTTGAACTAGTTTGTATGAAAAAATTACACGTGTTAGATTTAGGGTTGAACCAGTCAGCATGTAAGAATTAGACATGGTGGATTTAGGGTTGAACCAGTCAGCATGTAAGAATTACGCATGATAGATTTAGGGTTGAACCAGTCAGCATGTAAGAATTACACATGATAGATTTAGGGTTGAACCAGTCAGCATGTAAAAATACACATGTTAGATTTAGGGTTGAAATAGTCAGCATTTAAAAAGTACACATGTTAGATTTAGGGTTGAACCAGTAAGAATGTAAAAAATATACATGTTAGATTTAGGGTTGAACGAGTTTGTATGAACGAATTACACGTGTTAGATTTAGGGTTGAACAAGTCAGCATGTAAGAATTGCACATGGTAGATTTATGGTTGAACCAGTCAGCATGTAAGAATCACACATGGTAGATTTAGGGTTGAACCAGTCAACATGTAAGAATTACACATGGTAGATTTAGGGTTGTACCCGTCAGCATGTAAGAATTACACATGGTAGATTTAGGGTTGAACCAATCAGCATGTAAGAATTACACATGGTAGATTTGGGGTTGTACCCGTCAGCATGTAAGAATTACACATGGTAGATTTAGAGTTGAACCAATCAGCATGTAAGAATTACACTTGGTAGATTTAGGGTTGTACCCGTCAGCATGTAAGCATTACACATGGTAGATTTAGGGTTGAACCAGTCAGCATGTAACAATTACACATGGTAGATTTGGGGTTGAACCAGTCAGCATGTAAAAAATACACATGGTGGATTTAGGGTTGAACCATTCAGCATGTAAGAATTACACATCGTAGATTTATGGTTGAACCAGTCAGCGTGTAAGAATTACACATGTTAGATTTATGGTTGAACAAGTCAGCATGTAAGAATTGCACATGGTAGATTTATGGTTGAACCAGTCAGCATGTAAGAATCACACATGGTAGATTTAGGGTTGAACCAGTCAACATGTAAGAATTACACATGGTAGATTTAGGGTTGTACCCGTCAGCATGTAAGAATTACACATGGTAGATTTAGGGTTGTACCCGTCAGCATGTAAGCATTACACATGGTAGATTTAGGGTTGAACCAGTCAGCATTTAAGAATTACACATGTTAGATTTAGGGTTGAACCAGTCAGCATGTAACAATTACACATCGTAGATTTATGGTTGAACCAGTCAGCATTTAAGAATTACACATGTTAGATTTAGGGTTGAACCAGTCAGCATGTAAAAATCATACATGATAGATTTAGGGTTGAACCAGTCAGCATGTAAGAATTACACATGATAGATTTAGGGTTGCACCAGTCAGCATGTAAGAATTACACATGATATATTTAGGGTTGAACCAGTCAGCATGTAAGAATTACACATGACAGATTTAGGGTTGAACCAGTCAGCATGTAAGAATTACACATGATAGATTTAGGGTTGATCCAGTCAGCATGTAAGAATTACACATGATAGATTTAGGGTTGAACCCATCAGCATGTAAGAATGACACATCGTAGATTTATGGTTGAACCAGTCAGCATGTAAGAATTACACATGTTAGATTAAGGGTTGAACCATTCAGCATGTAAGAATTACACATCGTAGATTTATGGTTGAACCAGTCAGCATGTAAAAATACACATGATAGATTTATGGTTGAACCAGTCAGCATGTAAGAATTACACATGTTAGATTTAGGGTTCAACCAGTCAGCATGTACAAATCATACATGATAGATTTAGGGTTGAAACAGTCAGCATGTATAAATTACACATGATAGATTTAGGGTTGAACCAGTCAGCATGTAAGAATTACACATGATATATTTAGCTTTGAACCAGTCAGCATGTAAAAATCATACATGATAGATTTAGGGTTGAACCAGTCAGCATGTAAAAATACACATGATAGATTAAGGGTTGAACCAGTCAGAATGTAAGAATTACACATGGTGGATTTAGGGTTGAACCAGTCAGCATGTAATAATTACGCATGCTAGATTAAGGGTTGAACCAGTGAGCATGTAAGAATTACACATTATAGATTTAGGGTTGAACCAGTCAGCATGTAAAAATACACATGGTAGATTTAGGGTTGAAATAGTCAGCATGTAAAAAGTACACATGATAGAATTAGGGTTGAACCAGTAAGAATGTAAAAAATATACATGTTAGATTTAGGGTTGAACTAGTTTGTATGAAAAAAATACACGTGTTAGATTTAGGGTTGAACCAGTCAGCATGTAAGAATTGCACATGGTAGATTTATGGTTGAACCAGTCAGCATGTAAGAATTACACATGGTAGATTTAGGGTTGTACCCGTCAGCATGTAAGAATTACACATGGTAGATTTAGGGTTGAACCAATCAGCATATAAGAATTACACATGGTAGATTTAGGGTTGTACCCGTCAGCATGTAAGAATTATACATGTTAGATTTAGGGTTGAACCAGTCAGCATATAAAAATCATACATGATAGATTTAGGGTTGAACCAGTCAGCATGTAAAAAATACACATGATATATTTAGGGTTGAACCAGTCAGAATGTAAAAAGTACACATGTTAGATTTAGGGTTGAACAAGTCAGAATGTAAAAATATGCATGTTAAATTTAGAGTTGAACCAGTTTGTATGAACAAATTACACGTGTTAGATTTAGGGTTGAATCAGTCAGCATGTAAGAATTGCACATGGTAGATTTATGGTTGAACCAGTCAGCATGTACGAATTGCACATGGTAGATTTTAGGGTTGAACCAGTCAGCA
>NW_003128598.1:0-16858 GCF_000003605.2 Saccoglossus kowalevskii | reverse complement strand
CATGTCTGAGATTAGGAATGCATGAACAGATAGAAACACACGTACACAAATGTCAATCCATAAGTTCACTGTTCCCAGGCATGTCTGAGATTGGGGATTCATGAACAGATAGAAACACACGTACACAAATGTCAATCCATAAGTTCACTGTTCCCAGGCATGTCAGTGATTGGGAATGCATGAACAGACAGAAACACACGTACACAAATGTCAATCCACAAGTTCTCTGTTTTCAGGCATGTCTGAGATTGGGGATGCATGAACGGATGGAAACACACGTTCACAAATGTCAATCCATAAGTTCTCTGTTCCCAGGCATGTCTGAGATTGGGGATGCATGAACAGATAGAAACACACGTACACAAATGTCAATCCATAAGTTCTCTGTTCCCAGGCATGTCTGAGATTGGGGATGCATGAACGGATGGAAACACACGTTCACAAATGTCAATCCATAAGTTCTCTGTTCCCAGGCATGTCTGAGATTGGGGATGTATGAACAGATAGAAACACACGTAAACAAATGTCAATCCATAAGTTCTCTGTTCCCAGGCATGTCTGAGATTGGGATGCATGAACGGATAGAAACACACGTAAACAAATGTCAATCCATAAGTTCTCTGTTCCCAGGCATGTCTGAGATTGGGAATGCATGAACGGATAGAAACACACGTACATAAATGTCAATCCATAAGTTCTCTGTTTCCAGGCATGTCTGAGATTAGGAATGCATGAACAGATAGAAACACACGTATACAAATGTCAAACCATAAGTTCTCTGTTCCCAGGCATGGCTGAGATTGGGGATGCATGAACGGATAGAAACACACGTACTTAAATGTCAATCCATAAGTTCACTAATCCCAGGCATGTCTGCGATTGGGGATGCATGAACGGATAGAAACACACGTACACAAAAGTCAATCCATAAGTTCTCTGTTCCCAGGCATGTCTGAGATTAGGAATGCATGAACAGATAGAAACACACGTACACAAATGTCAATCCATAAGTTCACTGTTCCCAGGCATGTCTGAGATTAGGAATGCATGAACAGATAGAAACACACGTACACAAATGTCAATCCATAAGTTCACTGTTCCCAGGCATGTCTGAGATTGGGGATTCATGAACAGATAGAAACACACGTACACAAATGTCAATCCATAAGTTCACTGTTCCCAGGCATGTCAGTGATTGGGAATGCATGAACAGACAGAAACACACGTACACAAATGTCAATCCACAAGTTCTCTGTTTTCAGGCATGTCTGAGATTGGGGATGCATGAACGGATGGAAACACACGTTCACAAATGTCAATCCATAAGTTCTCTGTTCCCAGGCATGTCTGAGATTGGGGATGCATGAACAGATAGAAACACACGTACACAAATGTCAATCCATAAGTTCTCTGTTCCCAGGCATGTCTGAGATTGGGGATGCATGAACGGATGGAAACACACGTTCACAAATGTCAATCCATAAGTTCTCTGTTCCCAGGCATGTCTGAGATTGGGGATGCATGAACAGATAGAAACACACGTACACAAATGTCAATCCATAAGTTCTCTGTTCCCAGGCATGTCTGAGATTGGGGATGTATGAACAGATAGAAACACACGTAAACAAATGTCAATCCATAAGTTCTCTGTTCCCAGGCATGTCTGAGATTGGGGATGCATGAACGGATAGAAACACACGTAAACAAATGTCAATCCATAAGTTCTCTGTTCCCAGGCATGTCTGAGATTGGGATGCATGAACGGATGGAAACACACGTACACAAATGTCAATCCATAAGTTCTCTGTTCCCAGGCATGTCTGAGATTGGGAATGCATGAACGGATAGAAACACACGTACATAAATGTCAATCCATAAGTTCTCTGTTTCCAGGCATGTCTGAGATTGGGGATGCATGAACGGATAGAAACACACGTACACAAATGTGAATCCATAAGCTCACTGTTCCCAGGCATGTCTGAGATTGGGGATGCATGAACGGATAGAAACACACGTACACAAATGTCAAACTATAAGTTCACTGTTCCCAGGCATGTCTGAGATTGGGGATGCTTGAACGGATAGAAACACACGTACACAAATGTCAATCCATAAGTTCTCTGTTCCCAGGCATGTCTGAGATTGGGAATGCATGAACGGATAGAAACACACGTACACAAATGTCAATCCATAAGTTCACTGTTCCCAGGCATGTCTGAGATTGGGGTTGCATGAACATATAGAAACACACGTACACAAATGTCAATCCATAAGTTCACTGTTCCCAGGCATGTCTGAGATTGGGAATGCATGAACGGATAGAAACACACGTACACAAATGTCAATCCGTAAGTTCACTGTTCCCAGGCATGTCTGAGATTGGGAATGCAAATGTAAATCCATAAGTTCACTTTTCCCAGGCATGTCTGAGATTGGGAATGCATGAACGGATAGAAACACACGTACACAAATGTCAATCCATAAGTTCACTGTTCCCAGGCATGTCTGAGATTGGGGATGCATGAACGGATAGAAACAATCCATAAGTTCACTGTTCCCAGGCATGTCTGAGATTGGGGTTGCATGAACATATAGAAACACAGGTAAACAAATGTCAATCCATAAGTTCACTGTTCCCAGGCATGTCTGAGATTGGGAATGCATGAACGGATAGAAACACACGTACACAAATGTCAATCCGTAAGTTCAATCTTCCCAGGCATGTCTGAGATTGGGAATGCATGAACGGATAGAAACACACGTACACAATGTCAATCCGTAAGTTCACTGTTCCCAGGCATGTCTGAGATTGGGAATGCATGAACGGATAGAAACACACGTACACAAATGTCAATCCATAAGTTCACTGTCCCAGGCATGTCTGAGATTGGGGTTGCATGAACATATAGAAACACACGTACACAAATGTCAATCCGTAAGTTCACTGTTCCCAGGCATGTCTGAGATTGGGAATGCATGAACGGATAGA
Organism: Saccoglossus kowalevskii; assembly: GCF_000003605.2. Lineage (NCBI taxonomy): Eukaryota > Metazoa > Hemichordata > Enteropneusta > Harrimaniidae > Saccoglossus > Saccoglossus kowalevskii. The sequence goes on along the minus strand of NW_003128598.1, from coordinate 13,869 downwards.
AACACACGTACACAAATGTCAATCCATAAGTTCACTGTCCCAGGCATGTCTGAGATTGGGAATGCATGAACGGACAGAAACACACGTACACAAATGTCAATCCATAAGTTCTCTGTTCCCAGGCATGTCTGAGATTGGGGTTGCATGAACATATAGAAACCCACGTACACAAATGTCAATCCGTAATTTCACTGTTCCCAGGCATGTCTGAGATTGGGAATGCATGAACGGATAGAAACACACGTACACAAATGTCAATCCATAAGTTCACTGTTCCCAGGCATGTCTGAGATTGGGGATGCATGAACGGATAGAAACACACGTACACAAATGTCAATCCATAAGTTCACTGTTCCCAGGCATGTCTGAGATTGGGGATGCATGAACGGATAGAAACACACGTACACAAATGTCAATCTATAAGTTCACTGTTGCCAGGCATGTCTGAGATTGGGGATGCATGAACGGATAGAAACACACGTATACAAATGTCAATCCATAAGTTCGCTGTTCCCAGGCATGTCTGAGATTGGGAATGCATGAACGGATAGAAACACACGTACACAAATGTCAATCCATAAGTTCACTGTTCCCAGGCATGTCTGAGATTGGGGATGCATGAAATGATAGAAACACACGTACACAAATGTCAATCCATAACTTCTCAGTTCCCAGGCATGTCTGAGATTGGGAATGCATGAACGGATAGAAACACACGTTACACAAATGTTCAATCTATAAGTTCACTGATCCCAGGCATGTCTGAGAATTGGGGATGTATGAACAGATAGAAACACACGTACACAAATGTCAATCCATAAGTTCACTGTTCCCAGGCATGTCTGAGTTTGGGGATTCATGAACGGATAGAAACACACGTACACAAATGTCAATCTATAAGTTCACTGTTCCCAGGCATGTCTGAGATTGGGGATGAATGAAGAGATAGAAACACTCGTACACAAATGTCAATCCATAAGTTCACTGTTCCCAGGCATGTCTGAGATTGGGGATGCATTAACGGATAGAAACACACGTACACAAATGTCAATCTGTAAGTTCACTGTTCCCAGGCATGTCTGAGATTGGGGATGCATTAACGGATAGAAACACACGTAGACAAATGTCAATCCATAAGTTCACTGTTCCCAGGCATTTCTGAGATTGGGGTTGCATGAACATATAGAAACACACGTACACAAATGTCAATCCATAAGTTCTCTGTTCCCGGGCATGTCTGAGATTGGGGATGCATGAACGGATAGAAACACACGTACACAAATGTCAATCCATGAGTTCTATGTTCCCAGGCATGTCTGAGATTGGGGATGCATGAACGGATAGAAACACACGTACACAAATGTCAATCCGTAAGTTCACTGTTCCCAGGCATGTCTGAGATTGGGGACGCATGAACGGATAGAAACACACGTACACAAATGTCAATCCGTAAGTTCACTGTTCCCAGGCATGTCTGAGATTGGGGTTGCATGAACATATAGAAACACACGTACACAAATGTCAATCCATAAGTTCTCTGTTCCCAGGCATGTCTGAGATTGGGGATGCATGAACGGATAGAAACACACGTACACAAATTTCAATCCATAAGTTTTATGTTCCCAGGCATGTCTGAGATTGGGGATGCATGAACGGATAGAAACACACGTACACAAATGTCAATCCGTAAGTTCACTGTTCCCAGGCATGTCTGAGATTGGGGACGCATGAATGGATAGAAACACACGTACACAAATGTCAATCCGTAAGTTCACTGTTCCCAGGCATGTCTGAGATTGGGGTTGCATGAAAATATAGAAACACACGTACACAAATGTAAATCCATAAATTCTCTGTTCCTAGGCATGTCTGAGATTGGGGATGCATGAACGGATAGAAACACACGTACACAAATGTCAATCCATAAGTTCACTGTTCCCAGGCATGTCTGAGATTGGGGATGCATGAACGGATAGAAACACACGTACACAAATGTCAATCCGTAAGTTCACAGTTCCCAGGCATGTCTGAGATTGGGGATGCATGAACAGATAGAAACACACGTACACAAATGTCAATCCGTAAGTTCACTGTTCCCAGGCATGTCTGAGATTGGGAATGCATGAACGGATAGAAACACACGTACACAAATGTCAATCCATAAGTTCTCTGTTCCCAGGCATGTCTGAGATTGGGGTTGCATGAACATATAGAAACACACGTACACAAATGTCAATCCGTAAGTTCACTGTTCCCAGGCATGTCTGAGATTGGGAATGCATGAACGGATAGAAACACACGTACACAAATGTCAATCCATAAGTTCACTGTTCCCAGGCATGTCTGAGATTGGGGATGCATGAACGGATAGAAACACACGTACACAAATGTCAATCCATAAGTTCACTGTTCCCATGCATGTCTGAGATTGGGGATGCATGAACGGAGAGAAACACACTTACACAAATGTCAATCTATAAGTTCACTGTTCCCAGGCATGTCTGAGATTGGGGATGCATAAACGGATAGAAACACACGTACACAAATGTCAATCCATAAGTTCTCTGTTCCCAGGCATGTCTGAGATTGGGAATGCATGAACGGATAGAAACACACGTACACAAATGTCAATCCATAAGTTCACTGTTCCCAGGCATGTCTGAGATTGGGAATGCATGAACGGATAGAAACACACGTACACAAATGTCAATCCATAAGTTCACTGTTCCCAGGCATGTCTGAGATTGGGGATGCATGAACGGATAGAAACACACGTACACAAATGTCAATCCATAAGTTCACTGTTCCCAGGCATGTCTGAGATTGGGAATGCATGAACGGATAGAAACACACGTACACAAATGTCAATCCATAAGTTCACTGTTCCCAGGCATGGCTGAGATTGGGGATGTATGAACGGATAGAAACACACGAACACAAATGTCAATCTATAAGTTCACTGTTCCCAGGCATGTCTGAGATTGGGGATGCATGAACGAATAGAAACACACGTAAACAAATGTCAATCCATAAGTTCTCTGTTCCCAGGCATGTCTGAGATTGGGATGCATGAACGGATAAAAACACACGTACACAAATGTCAATCCATAAGTTCTCTATTTCCAGGCATGTCTGAGATTGGGAATGCATGAACGGATAGAAACACATGTACATAAATGTCAATCCATAAGTTCTCTGTTTCCAGGCATGTCTGAGATTGGGAATGCATGAACAGATAGAAACACATGTACACAAATGTCAATCCATAAGATCACTAATCCCAGGCATGGCTGAGATTGGGGATGCATGAACGGATAGAAACACACGTACACAAATGTCAATCCATAAGTTCACTGTTCCCAGGCATGTCTGAGATTGGGGATGCATAAATGGATAGAAACACACGTACACAAATGTCAATCCATAAGTTCTCTGTTCCCAGGCATGTCTGAGATTGGGAATGCATGAACGGATAGAAACACACGTACACAAATGTCAATCCATAAGTTCACTGTTCCCAGGCATGTCTGAGATTGGGGATGCATAAATGGATAGAAACACACGTACACAAATGTCAATCATTAAGTTCTCTGTTCCCAGGCATGTCTGAGATTGGGAATGCATGAACGGATAGAAACACACGTACACAAATGTCAATCCATAAGTTCACTGTTCCCAGGCATGTCTGAGATTGGGAATGCATGAACGGATAGAAACACACGTACACAAATGTCAATCCATAAGTTCACTGTTCCCAGGCATGTCTGAGATTGGGGATGCATGAACGGATAGAAACACACGTACACAAATGTCAATCCATAAGTTCACTGTTCCCAGGCATGTCTGAGATTGGGAATGCATGAACGGATAGAAACACACGTACACAAATGTCAATCCATAAGTTCACTGTTCCCAGGCATGTCTGAGATTGGGGATGCATGAACGGATAGAAACACACGTACACAAATGTCAAACTATAAGTTCACTGTTCCCAGGCATGTCTGAGATTGGCGATGCTTGAACGGATAGAAACACACGTACACAAATGTCAATCCGTAAGTTCACTGTTCCCAGGCATGTCTGAGATTGGGAATGCATGAACGGATAGAAACACACGTACACAAATGTCAATCCATAAGTTCACTGTTCCCAGGCATGTCTGAGATTGGGAATGCATGAACAGATAGAAACACACGTACACAAATGTAAATCCATAAGTTCACTTTTCCCAGGCATGTCTGAGATTGGGGATGTATGAACAGATAGAAACACACGTACACAAATGTCAATCCATAAGTTCACTGTTCCCTGGCATGTCTGAGATTGGGGATGCAAGAACAGATAGAAACACACGTACACAAATGTCAATCCATAAGTTCACTGTTCCCAGGCATGTCTGAGATTGGGGTTGCATGAACATATAGAAACACACGTACACAAATGTCAATCCGTAAGTTCACTGTTGCCAGGCATGTGTGAGATTGGGGATTCATGAACGGATAGAAACACACGTACACAAATGTCAATCCATAAGTTCACTGTTCCCAGGCATGTCTGAGATTGGGGATGCATGAACGGATAGAAACACACGTACACAAATGTCAAACTATAAGTTCACTGTTCCCAGGCATGTCTGAGATTGGCGATGCTTGAACGGATAGAAACACACGTACACAAATGTCAATCCGTAAGTTCACTGTTCCCAGGCATGTCTGAGATTGGGAATGCATGAACGGATAGAAACACACGTACACAAATGTCAATCTATAAGTTCACTGTTCCCAGGCATGTCTGAGATTGGGAATGCATGAACAGATAGAAACACACGTACACAAATGTAAATCCATAAGTTCACTTTTCCCAGGCATGTCTGAGATTGGGGATGTATGAACAGATAGAAACACACGTACACAAATGTCAATCTATAAGTTCACTGTTCCCAGGCATGTCTGAGATTGGGGATGAATGAAGAGATAGAAACACAGGAACACAAATGTCAATCCATATGTTCACTGTTTCCAGGCATGTGTGAGATTGGGGATGCATGAACGGATAGAAACACACGTACACAAATGTCAATCCATAAGTTCACTGTTCCCAGGCATGTCTGAGATTGGGGATGCATGAACGGATAGAAACACACGTACACAAATGTCAATCCATAACTTCTCTGTTCCCAGGCATGTGTGAGATTGGGAATGCATGAACGGATAGAAACACACGTACACAAATGTCAATCTATAAGTTCACTGTTCCCAGGCATGTCTGAGATTGGGGATGCATGAACGGATAGAAACACACGTACACAAATGTCAATCCATAAGTTCACTGTTCCCAGGCATGTCTGAGATTGGAAATGCATGAACATATAGAAACACACGTACACAAATGTCAATCCGTAAGTTCACTGTTCCCAGGCATGTCTGAGATTGGGAATGCATGAACGGATAGAAACACACGTACACAAATGTCAATCCATAAGTTCTCTGTTCCCAGGCATGTCTGAGATTGGGAATGCATGAACGGATAGAAACACACGTACACAAATGTCAATCCATAAGTTCACTGTTCCCAGGCATGTCTGAGATAGGGGTTGCATGAACATATAGAAACACACGTACACAAATGTCAATCCATAAGTTCACTGTTCCCAGGCATGTCTGAGATTGGGAATGCATGAACGGATAGAAACACACGTACACAAATGTCAATCCATAAGTTCACTGTTCCCAGGCATGTCTGAGATTGGGAATGCATGAACGGATAGAAACACGTACACAAATGTCAATCCGTAAGTTCACTGTTCCCAGGCATGTCTGAAATTGGGAATGCATGAACGGACAGAAACACACGTACACAAATGTCAATCCATAAGTTCTCTGTTCCCAGGCATGTCTGAGATTGGGGTTGCATGAACATATAGAAACACACGTACACAAATGTCAATCTGTAAGTTCACTGTTCCCAGGCATGTCTGAGATTGGGAATGCATGAACGGATAGAAACACACGTACACAAATGTCAATCCATAAGTTCACTGTTCCCAGGCATGTCTGAGATTGGGGATGCATGAACGGATAGAAACACACGTACACAAATGTCAATCCATAAGTTCACTGTTCCCAGGCATGTCTGAGATTGGGGATGCATGAACGGACAGAAACACACGTACATAAATGTCAATCTATAAGTTCACTGTTGCCAGGCATGTCTGAGATTGGGGATGCATGAACGGATAGAAACACACGTACACAAATGTCAATCCATAAGTTCTCTGTTCCCAGGCATGTCTGAGATTGGGGATGCATGAACGGATAGAAACACACGTACACAAATGTCAATACATAAGTTCACTGTTCCCAGGCATGTCTGAGATTGGGGATGCATGAACGGATAGAAACACACGTACAGAAATGTCAATCCATAAGTTCACTGTTCCCAGGCATGTCTGAGATTGGGGATGCATGAACGGATAGAAACACACGTACACAAATGTCAATCCATAAGTTCACTGTTCCCAGGCATGTCTGAGATTGGGGATTCATGAACATATAGAAACACACGTACACAAATGTCAATCCATATATTCACTGTTTCCAGGCGTGTCTGATATTGGGGATGCATGAACGGATAGAAACACACGTACACAAATGTCAATCCATAAATTCACTGTTCCCAGGCATGTCTGAGATTGGGGATTCATGAACGGATAGAAACACACGTACACAAATGTAAATCTATAATTTCACTGATCCCAGGCATGTCTGAGATTGGGGATGAATGAAGAGATAGAAACACACGTACACAAATGTCAATCCATAAGTTCACTGTTCCCAGGCATGTCTGAGTTTGGGGATTCATGAACGGATAGAAACACACGTACACAAATGTCAATCTATAAGTTCACTGTTCCCAGGCATGTCTGAGATTGGGGATGAATGAAGAGATAGAAACACTCGTACACAAATGTCAATCCATAAGTTCACTGTTCCCAGGCATGTCTGAGATTGGGGATGCATTAACGGATAGAAACACACGTACACAAATGTCAATCTGTAAGTTCACTGTTCCCAGGCATGTCTGAGATTGGGGATGCATTAACGGATAGAAACACACGTACACAAATGTCAATCCATAAGTTCACTGTTCCCAGGCATGTCTGAGATTGGGGTTGCATGAACATATAGAAACACACGTACACAAATGTCAATCCATAAGTTCTCTGTTCCCAGGCATGTCTGAGATTGGGGATGCATGAACGGATAGAAACACACGTACACAAATGTCAATCCATAAGTTCTATGTTCCCAGGCATGTCTGAGATTGGAGATGCATGAACGGATAGAAACACACGTACACAAATGTCAATCCGTAAGTTCACTGTTCCCAGGCATGTCTGAGATTGGGGATGCATGAACGGATAGAAACACACGTACACAAATGTCAATCCGTAAGTTCACTGTTCCCAGGCATGTCTGAGATTGGGAATGCATGAACGGACAGAAACACACGTACACAAATGTCAATCCATAAGTTCTCTGTTTCCAGGCATGTCTGAGATTGGGGTTGCATGAACATATAGAAACACACGTACACAAATGTCAATCCGTAAGTTCACTGTTCCCAGGCATGTCTGAGATTGGGAATGCATGAACGGATAGAAACACACGTACACAAATGTCAATCCATAAGTTCACTGTTCCCAGGCATGTCTGAGATTGGGGATGCATGAACGGATAGAAACACACGTACACAAATGTCAATCCATAAGTTCACTGTTCCCAGGCATGTCTGAGATTGGGGATGCATGAACGGATAGAAACACACGTACACAAATGTCAATCCATAAGTTCACTGTTCCCAGGCATGTCTGAGATTGGGAATGCATGAACGGATAGAAACACACGTACACAAATGTCAATCCATAAGTTCACTGTTCCCAGGCATGGCTGAGATTGGGGATGCATGAACGGATAGAAACACACGAACACAAATGTCAATCTATAAGTTCACTGTTCCCAGGCATGTCTGAGATTGGGGATGCATGAACGAATAGAAACACACGTAAACAAATGTCAATCCATAAGTTCTCTGTTCCCAGGCATGTCTGAGATTGGGATGCATGAACGGATAAAAACACACGTACACAAATGTCAATCCATAAGTTCTCTATTTCCAGGCATGTCTGAGATTGGGAATGCATGAACGGATAGAAACACATGTACATAAATGTCAATCCATAAGTTCTCTGTTTCCAGGCATGTCTGAGATTGGGAATGCATGAACAGATAGAAACACACGTAAACAAATTTCAATCCATAAGTTCTCTGTTCCCAGGCATGTCTGAGATTGGGGATGCATGAACGAATAGAAACACACGTAAACAAATGTCAATCCATAAGTTCTCTGTTCCCAGGCATGTCTGAGATTGGGATGCATGAACGGATGGAAACACACGTACACAAATGTCAATCCATAAGTTCTCTATTTCCAGGCATGTCTGAGATTGGGAATGCATGAACGGATAGAAACACATGTACATAAATGTCAATCCATAAGTTCTCTGTTTCCAGGCATGTCTGAGATTGGGAATGCCATGAACAGATAGAAACACACGTATACAAATGTCAATCCATAAGTTCTCTGTTCCCAGGCATGTCTGAGATTGGGGATGCATGATGATAGAAACACACGTATACAAATGTCAATCCATAAGTTCACTATTCCCAGCATGTCTGAGATTGGGAATGCATGAACGGATAGAAACACACGTACACAAATGTCAATCCATAAGTTCACTGTTCCCAGGCATGTCTGAGATTGGGGATGCATGAAATGATAGAAACACACGTACACAAATGTCAATCCATAACTTCTCAGTTCCCAGGCATGTCTGAGATTGGGAATGCATGAACGGATAGAAACACACGTACACAAATGTCAATCTATAAGTTCACTGTTCCCAGGCATGTCTGAGATTGGGGATGCATGAACGGATAGAAACACACGTACACAAATGTCAATCCATAAGTTCACTGTTCCCAGGCATGTCTGAGATTGGAAATGCATGAACATATAGAAACACACGTACACAAATGTCAATCCGTAAGTTCACTGTTCCCAGGCATGTCTGATATTGGGAATGCATGAACGGATAGAAACACACGTACACAAATGTCAATCCATAAGTTCACTGTTCCCAGGCATGTCTGAGATTGGGGATGCATGAACGGACAGAAACACACGTACACAAATGTGAATCCATAAGCTCACTGTTCCCAGGCATGTCTGAGATTGGGGATGCATGAACGGATAGAAACACACGTACACAAATGTCAATCCATAAGTTCACTGTTCCCAGGCATGTCTGAGATTGGGGATGCATGAACGGATAGAAACACACGTACACAAATGTCAATCCATAAGTTCACTGTTCCCAGGCATGTCTGAGATTGGGAATGCATGAACGGATAGAAACACACGTACACAAATGTCAATCCATAAGTTCACTGTTCCCAGGCATGTCTGAGATTGGGGATGCATGAACAGATAGAAACACACGTACACAAATGTCAATCTATAAGTTCACTGTTCCCAGGCATGTCTGAGATTGGGGATGAATGAAGAGATAGAAACACACGAACACAAATGTCAATCCATATGTTCACTGTTTCCAGGCATGTCTGAGATTGGGGATGCATGAACGGATAGAAACACACGTACACAAATGTCAATCCATAAGTTCACTGTTCCCAGGCATGTCTGAGATTGGGGATGCATGAACGGATAGAAACACACGTACACAAATGTCAATCCATAACTTCTCTGTTCCCAGGCATGTCTGAGATTGGGAATGCATGAACGGATAGAAACACACGTACACAAATGTCAATCTATAAGTTCACTGTTCCCAGGCATGTCTGAGATTGGGGATGCATGAACGGATAGAAACACACGTACACAAATGTCAATCCATAACTTCTCTGTTCCCAGGCATGTCTGAGATTGGGAATGCATGAACGGATAGAAACACACGTACACAAATGTCAATCTATAAGTTCACTGTTCCCAGGCATGTCTGAGATTGGGGATGCATGAACGGATAGAAACACACGTACACAAATGTCAATCCATAAGTTCACTGTTCCCAGGCATGTCTGAGATTGGAAATGCATGAACATATAGAAACACACGTACACAAATGTCAATCCATAATAAGTTCACTGTTCCCAGGCATGTCTGAGATTGGGGATGCATGAACGGATAGAAACACACGTACACAAATGTGAATCCATAAGCTCACTGTTCCCAGGCATGTCTGAGATTGGGGATGCATGAACGGATAGAAACACACGTACACAAATGTCAAACTATAAGTTCACTGTTCCCAGGCATGTCTGAGATTGGGGATGCTTGAACGGATAGAAACACACGTACACAAATGTCAATCCATAAGTTCTCTGTTCCCAGGCATGTCTGAGATTGGGAACGCATGAACGGATAGAAACACACGTACACAAATGTCAATCCATAAGTTCACTGTTCCCGGCATGTCTGAGATTGGGGTTGCATGAACATATAGAAACACACGTACACAAATGTCAATCCATAAGTTCACTGTTCCCAGGCATGTCTGAGATTGGGAATGCATGAACGGATAGAAACACACGTACACAAATGTCAATCCGTAAGTTCACTGTTCCCAGGCATGTCTGAGATTGGGAATGCAAATGTAAATCCATAAGTTCACTTTTCCCAGGCATGTCTGAGATTGGGAATGCATGAACGGATAGAAACACACGTACACAAATGTCAATCCATAAGTTCACTGTTCCCAGGCATGTCTGAGATTGGGGATGCATGAACGGATAGAAACACACGTACACAAATGTCAATCCATAAGTTCACTGTTCCCAGGCATGTCTGAGATTGGAAATGCATGAACATATAGAAACACACGTACACAAATGTCAATCCATAAGTTCACTGTTCCCAGGCATGTCTGAGATTGGGGATACATGAACGGATAGAAACACACGTACACAAATGTCAATCCATAAGTTCACTGTTCCCAGGCATGTCTGAGATTGGGGATGCATGAACGGATAGAAACACACGTACACAAATGTGAATCCATAAGCTCACTGTTCCCAGGCATGTCTGAGATTGGGGATGCATGAACGGATAGAAACACACGTACACAAATGTCAAACTATAAGTTCACTGTTCCCAGGCATGTCTGAGATTGGGGATGCTTGAACGGATAGAAACACACGTACACAAATGTCAATACATAAGTTATCTGTTCCCAGGCATGTCTGAGATTGGGAATGCATGAACGGATAGAAACACACGTACACAAATGTCAATCCATAAGTTCACTGTTCCCAGGCATGTCTGAGATTGGGGTTGCATGAACATATAGAAACACACGTACACAAATGTCAATCCATAAGTTCACTGTTCCCAGGCATGTCTGAGATTGGGAATGCATGAACGGATAGAAACACACGTACACAAATGTCAATCCGTAAGTTCACTGTTCCCAGGCATGTCTGAGATTGGGAATGCATGAACGGATAGAAACACACGTACACAAATGTCAATCCATAAGTTCACTGTTCCCAGGCATGTCTGAGATTGGGAATGCATGAACAGATAGAAACACACGTACACAAATGTAAATCCATAAGTTCACTTTTCCCAGGCATGTCTGAGATTGGGAATGCATGAACGGATAGAAACACACGTACACAAATGTCAATCCATAAGTTCACTGTTCCCAGGCATGTCTGAGATTGGGGATGCATGAACGGATAGAAACACACGTACACAAATGTGAATCCATAAGTTCACTGTTCCCAGGCATGTCTGAGATTGGGGATGCATGAACGGATAGAAACACACATATACAAATGTCAAACTATAAGTTCACTGTTCCCAGGCATGTCTGAGATTGGCGATGCTTGAACGGATAGAAACACACGTACACAAATGTCAATCCATAAGTTCTCTGTTCCCAGGCATGTCTGAGATTGGGAATGCATGAACGGATAAAAACACACGTACACAAATGTCAATCCATAAGTTCACTGTTCCCAGGCATGTCTGAGATTGGGGATGAATGAATAAATACAAACACACGAACACAAATGTCAATCCATATGTTCACTGTTTCCAGGCATGTCTGAGATTAGGGATGCATGAACGGATAGAAACACACGTACACAAATGTCAATCCATAAATTCACTGTTCCCAGGCATGTCTGAGATTGGGGATGCATGAACGGATAGAAACACACGTACACAAATGTCAATCCATAACTTCTCTGTTTCCAGGCATGTCTGAGATTGGGAATGCATGAACGGATAGAAACACACGTACACAAATGTCAATCTATAAGTTCACTGTTCCCAGGCATGTCTGAGATTGGGGATGCATGAACGGATAGAAACACACGTACACAAATGTCAATCCATAAGTTCACTGTTCCCAGGCATGTCTGAGATTGGAAATGCATGAACATATAGAAACACACGTACACAAATGTCAATCCGTAAGTTCACTGTTCCCAGGCATGTCTGAGATTGGGAATGCATGAACGGATAGAAACACACGTACACAAATGTCAATCCATAAGTTCACTGTTCCCAGGCATGTCTGAGATTGGGGATGCATGAACGGATAGAAACACACGTACACAAATGTCAAACTATAAGTTCACTGTTCCCAGGCATGTCTGAGATTGGGGATGCTTGAACGGATAGAAACACAAGTACACAAATGTCAATCCATAAGTTCTCTGTTCCCAGGCATGTCTGAGATTGGGAATGCATGAACGGATAGAAACACACGTACACAAATGTCAATCCATAAGTTCACTGTTCCCAGGCATGGTTGAGATTGGGGATGCAAGAACGGATAGAAACACACGTACACAAATGTCAATCTATAAGTTCACTGTTCCCAGGCATGTCTGAGATTGGGGATGCATGAACGGATAGAAGCACACGTACACAAATGTCAATCCATAAGTTCTCTGTTCCCAGGCATGTCTGAGATTGGGAATGCATGAACGGATAGAAACACACGTACACAAATGTCAATCCATAAGTTCACTGATCCCAGGCATGCCTGAGATTGGGGATGCATGAACGGATAGAAACACACGTACACAAATGTCAATCCATAAGTTCACTGTTCCCAGGCATGTCTGAGATTGGGGATGCATGAACGGATAGAAACACACGTACACAAATGTCAATCTATAAGTTCACTGTTCCCAGGCATGTCTGAGATTGGGGATGCATGAACGGATAGAAACACACGTACACAAATGTCAATCCATAAGTTCTCTGTTCCCAGGCATGTCTGAGATTGGGAATGCATGAACGGATAGAAACACACGTACACAAATGTCAATCTATAAGTTCACTGTTCCCAGGCATGTCTGAGATTGGGGATGCATGAACGGATAGAAACACACGTACACAAATGTCAATCCATAAGTTCACTGTTCCCAGGCATGTCTGAGATTGGAAATGCATGAACATATAGAAACACACGTACACAAATGTCAATCCGTAAGTTCACTGTTCCCAGGCATGTCTGAGATTGGGAATGCATGAACGGACAGAAACACACGTACACAAATGTCAATCCATAAGTTCTCTGTTCCCAGGCATGTCTGAGATTGGGAATGCATAAACGGATAGAAACACACGTACACAAATGTCAATCCATAAGTTCACTGTTCCCAGGCATGTCTGAGATAGGGGTTGCATGAACATATAGAAACACACGTACACAAATGTCAATCCATAAGTTCACTGTTCCCAGGCATGTCTGAGATTGGGAATGCTGATGAA
>NW_003128576.1:0-56577 GCF_000003605.2 Saccoglossus kowalevskii | reverse complement strand
CCATCATCAACCCGCACCAAATATTTAAGGATAGAATTGACTTTCAAATCATCATCGAACACCCATCAAATATTCAAGGATACAATTGATTTTCAAACCATTCATTGAACCGCCCACCAAATATTTAAGGATACAATTGGTTTTCAAACCATTCATCGAATGCCCACCAAATATTCAAGGATACAATTGATTTTCAAACCATTCATCAACCCGCCACCAAATATTTAAGGATAGAATTGACTTTCAAACCATTCATCAACCCGCCACCAAATATTTAAGGATACAATTGATTTTCAAACCATTCATTGACCCACCACCAAATATTCAAGAATATAATTGATTTTCAAACCATTCATCGAACACCCACCAAATATTTAAGGATATAATTGATTTTCAAACCATTCATTGAACACCCACCAAATATTTAAGGATACAATTGATTTTCAAACCATTCATCAACCCGCCACCAAATATTTAAGGATAGAATTGATTTTCAAACCATTCATCGAATACCCACCAAATATTTAAGGATACAATTGATTTTCAAACCATTCATCGAATACCCACCAAATATTTAAGGATACAATTGATTTTCAAACCATTTATTGACCCACCACCAAATATTTAAGGATACAATTGAATTTCAAACCATTCATTGACCCACCACCAAATATTTAAGAATACATTTGATTTTCAAACCATTCATTGACCCACCACCAAATATTTAAGGATAAAATTGAATTTCAAACCATTCATCGAACACCCGCCAAATATTTAAGAATACAATTGATTTTCAAACCATTCATCAACCCGCCACCAAATATTTAAGGATAGAATTGACTTTCAAATCATTCATCGAACACCCATCAAATATTCAAGGATACAATTGATTTTCAAACCATTCATTGACCCGCCCACCAAATATTTAAGGATACAATTGGTTTTCAAACCATTCATCGAATGCCCACCAAATATTCAAGGATACAATTGATTTTCAAACCATTCATCAACCCGCCACCAAATATTTAAGGATAGAATTGACTTTCAAACCATTCATCAACCCGCCACCAAATATTTAAGGATACAATTGATTTTCAAACCATTCATTGACCCACCACCAAATATTCAAGAATATAATTGATTTTCAAACCATTCATCGAACACCCACCAAATATTTAAGGATATAATTGATTTTCAAACCATTCATTGAACACCCACCAAATATTTAAGGATACAATTGATTTTCAAACCATTCATCAACCCGCCACCAAATATTTAAGGATAGAATTGACTTTCAAATCATTCATCGAACACTCATCAAATATTCAAGGATACAATTGATTTCCAAACCATTCATTGACCCGCCCACCAAATATTTAAGGATACAATTGGTTTTCAAACCATTCATCGAATGCCCACCAAATATCTAAGGATACATTTGATTTTCAAACCATTCATTGAACACCCACCACTAAATATTTAAGAATACAATTGATTTTCAAACCATTCATCGAATACCCACCAAATACTTAAGGATACAATTGATTTTCAAACCATTCATTGACCCACCACCAAATATTTAAGGATACAATTGATTTTCAAACCATTCATTGACCCACCACCAAATATTTAAGGATACAATTGATTTTCAAACCATTCATTGACCCACCACCAAATATTTAAGAATACAATTGATTTTCAAACCATTCATCAACCCGCCACCAAATATTTAAGGATAGAATTGACTTTCAAATCATTCATCGAACACCCTCCAAATATTTAAGAATACAATTGATTTTCAAGCCATTCATTGACCCACCACCAAATTTTTAAGGATACAATTGATTTGAAACCATTCATCGAACACCCGCCAAATATTTAAGAATACAATTGATTTTCAAACCATTCATTGACCCACCACCAAATATTTAAGGATACAATTGATTTTCAAATCATTCATCAACCCGCCACCAAATATTTAAGGATAGAATTGACTTTCAAACTATTCATCAACCCGCCACCAAATATTTAAGGATACAATTGATTTTCAAACCATTCATCGAACACCCTCCAAATATTTAAGGATACAATTGACTTTCAAACCATTCATCAACCCGCCACCAAATATTTAAGGATACAATTGATTTTCAAACCATTCATTGACCCACCACCAAATATTCAAGAATATAATTGATTTTCAAACCATTCATCGAACACCCACCAAATATTTAAGGATATAATTGATTTTCAAACCATTCATTGAACACCCACCAAATATTTAAGGATACAATTGATTTTCAAACCATTCATCAACCCGCCACCAAATATTTAAGGATAGAATTGACTTTCAAATCATTCATCGAACACTCATCAAATATTCAAGGATACAATTGATTTCCAAACCATTCATTGACCCGCCCACCAAATATTTAAGGATACAATTGGTTTTCAAACCATTCATCGAATGCCCACCAAATATCTAAGGATACATTTGATTTTCAAACCATTCATTGAACACCCACCACTAAATATTTAAGAATACAATTGATTTTCAAACCATTCATCGAATACCCACCAAATACTTAAGGATACAATTGATTTCAAACCATCATCGAATACCCACCAAAATTAAAGGATACAATTGATTTCAAACCATTATTGACCCACCACCAAATATTTAAGGATACAATTGATTTTCAAACCATTCATTGACCCACCACCAAATATTTAAGAATACAATTGATTTCAAACCATTCATTGACCCACCACCAAATATTTAAGGATACAATTGATTTTCAAACCATTCATTGACCCACCACCAAATATTTAAGAATACAATTGATTTTCAAACCATTCATCAACCCGCCACCAAATATTTAAGGATAGAATTGACTTTCAAATCATTCATCGAACACCCATCAAATATTCAAGGATACAATTGATTTTCAAACCATTCATTGATCCGCCCACCAAATATTTAAGGATACAATTGGTTTTCAAACCATTCATCGAATGCCCACCAAATATCTAAGGATACATTTGATTTTCAAACCATTCATTGAACACCCACCACTAAATATTTAAGAATACAATTGATTTCCAAACCATTCATCGAATACCCACCAAATATTTAAGGATACAATTGATTTTCAAACCATTCATCGAATACCCACCAAATATTTAAGGATACAATTGATTTTCAAACCATTTATTGACCCACCACCAAATATTTAAGGATACAATTGAATTTCAAACCATTCATTGACCCACCACCAAATATTTAAGAATACATTTGATTTTCAAACCATTCATTGACCCACCACCAACTATTTAAGGATAAAATTGAATTTCAAACCATTCATCGAACACCCAGCCAAATATTTAAGAATACAATTGATTTTCAAACCATTCATCGAATACCCACGTAATATGTAAGGATACAATTGATTTTCAAACCATTCATCGAATACCCACCAAATATTTAAGGATACAATTGATTTTCAAACCATTTATTGACCCAGCACCAAATATTTAAGGATACAATTGATTTTCAAACCATTCATTGACCCACCACCAAATATTTAAGAATACATTTGATTTTCAAACCATTCATTGACCCACCACCAAATATTTAAGGATAAAATTGAATTTCAAACCATTCATCGAACACCCGCCAAATATTTAAGAATACAATTGATTTTCAAACCATTCATCAACCCGCCACCAAATATTTAAGGATAGAATTGACTTTCAAATCATTCATCGAACACTCATCAAATATTCAAGGATACAATTGATTTCCAAACCATTCATTGACCCGCCCACCAAATATTTAAGGATACAATTGGTTTTCAAACCATTCATCGAATGCCCACCAAATATCTAAGGATACATTTGATTTTCAAACCATTCATTGAACACCCACCACTAAATATTTAAGAATACAATTGATTTTCAAACCATTCATCGAATACCCACCAAATACTTAAGGATACAATTGATTTTCAAACCATTCATCGAATACCCACCAAAAATTTAAGGATACAATTGATTTTCAAACCATTTATTGACCCACCACCAAATATTTAAGGATACAATTGATTTTCAAACCATTCATTGACCCACCACCAAATATTTAAGAATACAATTGATTTTCAAACCATTCATTGACCCACCACCAAATATTTAAGGATACAATTGATTTTCAAACCATTCATTGACCCACCACCAAATATTTAAGAATACAATTGATTTTCAAACCATTCATCAACCCGCCACCAAATATTTAAGGATAGAATTGACTTTCAAATCATTCATCGAACACCCATCAAATATTCAAGGATACAATTGATTTTCAAACCATTCATTGATCCGCCCACAAAATATTTAAGGATACAATTGGTTTTCAAACCATTCATCGAATGCCCACCAAATATCTAAGGATACATTTGATTTTCAAACCATTCATTGAACACCCACCACTAAATATTTAAGAATACAATTGATTTCCAAACCATTCATCGAATACCCACCAAATATTTAAGGATACAATTGATTTTCAAACCATTCATCGAATACCCACCAAATATTTAAGGATACAATTGATTTTCAAACCATTTATTGACCCACCACCAAATATTTAAGGATACAATTGAATTTCAAACCATTCATTGACCCACCACCAAATATTTAAGAATACATTTGATTTTCAAACCATTCATTGACCCACCACCAAATATTTAAGGATAAAATTGTATTTCAAACCATTCATCGAACACCCGCCAAATATTTAAGAATACAATTGATTTTCAAACCATTCATCGAACACCCTCCAAATATATAGGAATACAATTGATTTTCAAGCCATTCATTGACCCACCACCAAATTTTTAAGGATACAATTGATTTTGAAACCATTCATCGAACACCCGCCAAATATTTAAGAATACAATTGATTTTCAAACCATTCATTGACCCACCACCAAATATTTAAGGATACAATTGATTTTCAAACCATTCATCGAATACCCACCAAATATTTAAGGATAGAATTGACTTTCAAACTATTCATCAACCCGCCACCAAATATTTAAGGATACAATTGATTTTCAAACCATTCATTGACCCACCACCAAATATTTAAGAATATAATTGATTTTCAAACCATTCATCGAACACCCACCAAATATTTAAGGATATAATTGATTTTCAAACCATTCATTGAACACCCACCAAATATTTAAGGATACAATTGATTTTCAAACCATTCATCAACCCGACACCAAATATTTAAGGATAGAAATGACTTTCAAATCATTCATCGAACACCCATCAAATATTCAAGGATACAATTGATTTTCAAACCATTCATTGACCCGCCCACCAAATATTTAAGGATACAATTGGTTTTCAAACCATTCATCAAATGCCCACCAAATATCTAAGGATACATTTGATTTTCAAACCATTCATTGAACACCCACCACTAAATATTTAAGAATACAATTGATTTTCAAACCATTCATCGAATACCCACCAAATATTTAAGGATACAATTGATTTTCAAACCATTCATCGAATACTCACCAAATATTTAAGGATACAATTGATTTTCAAACCATTTATTGACCCACCACCAAATATTTAAGGATACAATTGATTGACCCACCACCAAATATTTAAGAATACAATTGATTTTCAAACCATTCATCGAATACCCACCTAATATGTAAGGATACAATTGATTTTCAAACCATTCATCGAATACCCACCAAATATTTAAGGATACAATTGATTTTCAAACCATTTATTGACCCACCACCAAATATTTAAGGATACAATTGATTTTCAAACCATTCATTGACCCACCACCAAATATTTAAGAATACATTTGATTTTCAAACCATTCATTGACCCACCACCAAATATTTAAGGATAAAATTGAATTTCAAACCATTCATCGAACACCCGCCAAATATTTAAGAATACAATTGATTTTCAAACCATTCATCAACCCGCCACCAAATATTTAAGGATAGAATTGACTTTCAAATCATTCATCGAACACTCATCAAATATTCAAGGATACATTTGATTTTCAAACCATTCATTGAACACCCACCACTAAATATTTAAGAATACAATTGATTTTCAAACTCATTCATCGATACCCACCAAATATTTAAGGATACAATTGATTTTCAAACCATTCATCGAATACCCACCAAATATTTAAGGATACAATTGATTTTCAAACCATTTATTGACCCACCACCAAATATTTAAGGATACAATTGATTGACCCACCACCAAATATTTAAGAATACAATTGATTTTCAAACCATTCATCGAATACCCACCAAATATTTAAGGATACAATTGATTTTCAAACCATTTATTGACCCACCACCAAATATTTAAGGATACAATTGATTTTCAAACCATTCATTGACCCACCACCAAATATTTAAGAATACATTTGATTTTCAAACCATTCATTGACCCACCACCAAATATTTAAGGATAAAATTGAATTTCAAACCATTCATCGAACACCCGCCAAATATTTAAGAATACAATTGATTTTCAAACCATTCATTGACCTACCACCAAATATTTAAGAATACAATTGATTTTCAAACCATTCATCGAACACCCTCCAAATATTTAAGAATACAATTGATTTTCAAGCCATTCATTGACCCACCACCAAATTTTTAAGGATACAATTGATTTTGAAACCATTCATCGAACACCCGCCAAATATTTAAGAATACAATTGATTTTCAAACCATTCATTGACCCACCACCAAATATTTAAGGATACAATTGATTTTCAAATCATTCATCAACCCGCCACCAAATATTTAAGGATAGAATTGACTTTCAAACTATTCATCAACTCGCCACCAAATATTTAAGGATACAATTGATTTTCAAACCATTCATTGACCCACCACCAAATATTTAAGAATATAATTGATTTTCAAACCATTCATCGAACACCCACCAAATATTTAAGGATATAATTGATTTTCAAACCATTCATTGAGCACCCACCAAATATTTAAGGATACAATTGATTTTCAAACCATTCATCAACCCGCCACCAAATATTTAAGGATAGAATTGACTTTCAAATCATTCATCGAACACCCATCAAATATTCAAGGATACAATTGATTTTCAAACCATTCATTGACCCGCCCACCAAATATTTAAGGATACAATTGGTTTTCAAACCATTCATCGAATGCCCACCAAATATCTAAGGATACATTTGATATTCAAACCATTCATTGAACACCCACCACTAAATATTTAAGAATACAATTGATTTTCAAACCATTCATCGAATACCCACCAAATATTTAAGGATACAATTGATTTTCAAACCATTCATCGAATACCCACCAAATATTTAAGGATACAATTGATTTTCAAACCATTTATTGACCCACCACCAAATATTTAAGGATACAATTGAATTTCAAACCATTCATTGACCCACCACCAAATATTTAAGAATACATTTGATTTTCAAACCATTCATTGACCCACCACCAAATATTTAAGGATAAAATTGAATTTCAAACCATTCATCGAACACCCGCCAAATATTTAAGAATACAATTGATTTTCAAGCCATTCATTGACCCACCACCAAATTTTTAAGGATACAATTGATTTTGAAACCATTCATCGAACACCCGCAAAATATTTAAGAATACAATTGATTTTCAAACCATTCATTGACCCACCACCAAATATTTAAGGATACAATTGATTTTCAAACCATTCATCAACCCGCCACCAAATATTTAAGGATAGAATTGACTTTCAAACTATTCATCAACCCGCCACCAAATATTTAAGGATACAATTGATTTTCAAACCATTCATTGACCCACCACCAAATATTTAAGAATATAATTGATTTTCAAACCATTCATCGAACACCCACCAAATATTTAAGGATATAATTGATTTTCAAACCATTCATTGAATACCCACCAAATATTTAAGGATACAATTGATTTTCAAACCATTCATCAACCCGCCACCAAATATTTAAGGATAGAATTGACTTTCAAATCATTCATCGAACACCCATCAAATATTCAAGGATACAATTGATTTTCAAACCATTCATTGACCCGCCCACCAAATATTTAAGGATACAATTGGTTTTCAAACCATTCATCGAATGCCCACCAAATATTCAAGGATACAATTGATTTTCAAACCATTCATCAACCCGCCACCAAATATTTAAGGATAGAATTGACTTTCAAACCATTCATCAACCCGCCACCAAATATTTAAGGATACAATTGATTTTCAAACCATTCATTGACCCACCACCAAATATTCAAGAATATAATTGATTTTCAAACCATTCATCGAACACCCACCAAATATTTAAGGATATAATTGATTTTCAAACCATTCATTGAACACCCACCAAATATTTAAGGATACAATTGATTTTCAAACCATTCATCAACCCGCCACCAAATATTTAAGGATAGAATTGACTTTCAAATCATTCATCGAACACTCATCAAATATTCAAGGATACATTTGATTTTCAAACCATTCATTGACCCGCCCACCAAATATTTAAGGATACAATTGGTTTTCAAACCATTCATCGAATGCCCACCAAATATCTGATACATTTGATTTTCAAACCATTCATTGAACACCCACCACTAAATATTTAAGAATACAATTGATTTTCAAACCATTCATCGAATACCCACCAAATATTTAAGGATGCAATTGATTTTCAAACCATTCATCGAATACCCACCAAATATTTAAGGATACAATTGATTTTCAAACCATTTATTGACCCACCACCAAATATTTAAGGATACAATTGAATTTCAAACCATTCATTGACCCACCACCAAATATTTAAGAATACATTTGATTTTCAAACCATTCATTGACCCACCACCAAATATTTAAGGATAAAATTGAATTTCAAACCATTCATCGAACACCCGCCAAATATTTAAGAATACAATTGATTTTCAAACCATTCATCGAACACCCTCCAAATATATAGGAATACAATTGATTTTCAAGCCATTCATTGACCCACCATCAAATTTTTAAGGATACAATTGATTTTGAAACCATTCATCGAACACCCGCCAAATATTTAAGAATACAATTGATTTTCAAACCATTCATTGACCCACCACCAAATATTTAAGGATACAATTGATTTTCAAACCATTCATCAACCCGCCACCAAATATTTAAGGATAGAATTGATTTTCAAACCATTCATCGAATACCCACCAAATATTTAAGGATAGAATTGACTTTCAAACTATTCATCAACCCGCCACCAAATATTTAAGGATACAATTGATTTTCAAACCATTCATTGACCCACCACCAAATATTTAAGAATATAATTGATTTTCAAACCATTCATCGAACACCCACCAAATATTTAAGGATATAATTGATTTTCAAACCATTCATTGAACACCCACCAAATATGTAAGGATACAATTGATTTTCAAACCATGCATCAACCCGACACCAAATATTTAAGGATAGAAATGACTTTCAAATCATTCATCGAACACCCATCAAATATTCAAGGATACAATTGATTTTCAAACCATTCATTGACCCGCCCACCAAATATTTAAGGATACAATTGGTTTTCAAACCATTCATCAAATGCCCACCAAATATCTAAGGATACATTTGATTTTCAAACCATTCATTGAACACCCACCACTAAATATTTAAGAATACAATTGATTTTCAAACCATTCATCGAATACCCACCAAATATTTAAGGATACAATTGATTTTCAAACCATTCATCGAATACTCACCAAATATTTAAGGATACAATTGATTTTCAAACCATTTATTGACCCACCACCAAATATTTAAGGATACAATTGATTGACCCACCACCAAATATTTAAGAATACAATTGATTTTCAAACCATTCATCGAATACCCACCTAATATGTAAGGATACAATTGATTTTCAAACCATTCATCGAATACCCACCAAATATTTAAGGATACAATTGATTTTCAAACCATTTATTGACCCACCACCAAATATTTAAGGATACAATTGATTTTCAAACCATTCATTGACCCACCACCAAATATTTAAGAATACATTTGATTTTCAAACCATTCATTGACCCACCACCAAATATTTAAGAATAAAATTGAATTTCAAACCATTCATCGAACACCCGCCAAATATTTAAGAATACAATTGATTTTCAAACCATTCATTGACCTACCACCAAATATTTAAGAATACAATTGATTTTCAAACCATTCATCGAACACCCTCCAAATATTTAAGAATACAATTGATTTTCAAACCATTCATTGACCCACCACCAAATATTTAAGAATACAATTGATTTTCAAACCATTCATCGAACACCCTCCAAATATTTAAGAATACAATTGATTTTCAAACCATTCATTGACCCACCACCAAATATTTAAGAATACATTTGATTTTCAAACCATTCATTGACCCACCACCAAATATTTAAGGATAAAATTGAATTTCAAACCATTCATCGAACACCCGCCAAATATTTAAGAATACAATTGATTTTCAAACCATTCATCAACCCGCCACCAAATATTTAAGGATAGAATTGACTTTCAAATCATTCATCGAACACTCATCAAATATTCAAGGATACAATTGATTTCCAAACCATTCATTGACCCGCCCACCAAATATTTAAGGATACAATTGGTTTTCAAACCATTCATCGAATGCCCACCAAATATCTAAGGATACATTTGATTTTCAAACCATTCATTGAACACCCACCACTAACTATTTAAGAATACAATTGATTTTCAAACCAATCATCGAATACCCACCAAATACTTAAGGATACAATTGATTTTCAAACCATTCATCGAATACCCACCAAAAATTTAAGGATACAATTGATTTTCAAACCATTTATTGACCCACCACCAAATATTTAAGGATACAATTGATTTTCAAACCATTCATTGACCCACCACCAAATATTTAAGAATACAATTGATTTTCAAACCATTCATCGAATACCCACCAAATACTTAAGGATACAATTGATTTTCAAACCATTCATTGACCCACCACCAAATATTTAAGGATACAATTGATTTTCAAACCATTCATTGACCCACCACCAAATATTTAAAAATACAATTGATTTTCAAACCATTCATCAACCCGCCACCAAATATTTAAGGATAGAATTGACTTTCAAATCATTCATCGAACACCCATCAAATATTCAAGGATACAATTGATTTTCAAACCATTCATTGATCCGCCCACCAAATATTTAAGGATACAATTGGTTTTCAAACCATTCATCGAATGCCCACCAAATATCTAAGGATACATTTGATTTTCAAACCATTCATTGAACACCCACCACTAAATATTTAAGAATACAATTGATTTTCAAACCATTCATCGAATACCCACCAAATATTTAAGGATACAATTGATTTTCAAACCATTCATCGAATACCCACCAAATATTTAAGGATACAATTGATTTTCAAACCATTTATTGACCCACCACCAAATATTTAAGGATACAATTGAATTTCAAACCATTCATTGACCCACCACCAAATATTTAAGAATACATTTGATTTTCAAACCATTCATTGACCCACCACCAAATATTTAAGGATAAAATTGAATTTCAAGCCATTCATCGAACACCCGCCAAATATTTAAGAATACAATTGATTTTCAAACCATTCATCGAACACCCTCCAAATATTTAAGAATACAATTGATTTTCAAGCCATTCATTGACCCACCACCAATTTTTTAAGGATACAATTGATTTTGAAACCATTCATCGAACACCCGCAAAATATTTAAGAATACAATTGATTTTCAAACCATTCATTGACCCACCACCAAATATTTAAGGATACAATTGATTTTCAAACCATTCATCAACCCGCCACCAAATATTTAAGGATAGAATTGACTTTCAAACTATTCATCAACCCGCCACCAAATATTTAAGGATACAATTGATTTTCAAACCATTCATTGACCCACCACCAAATATTTAAGAATATAATTGATTTTCAAACCATTCATCGAACACCCACCAAATATTTAAGGATATAATTGATTTTCAAACCATTCATTGAACACCCACCAAATATTTAAGGATACAATTGATTTTCAAACCATTCATCAACCCGCCACCAAATATTTAAGGATAGAATTGACTTTCAAATCATTCATCGAACACCCATCAAATATTCAAGGATACAATTGATTTTCAAACCATTCATTGAACCGCCCACCAAATATTTAAGGATACAATTGGTTTTCAAACCATTCATCGAATGCCCACCAAATATTCAAGGATACAATTGATTTTCAAACCATTCATCAACCCGCCACCAAATATTAAGGATAGAATTGACTTTCAAACCATTCATCAACCCGCCACCAAATATTTAAGGATACAATTGATTTTCAAACCATTCATTGACCCACCACCAAATATTCAAGAATATAATTGATTTTCAAACCATTCATCGAACACCCACCAAATATTTAAGGATACAATTGATTTTCAAACCCATTCATTGAATACCCACCAAATATTTAAGGATACAATTGATTTTCAAACCATTCATCGAATACCCACCAAATATTTAAGGATACAATTGATTTTCAAACCATTTATTGACCCACCACCAAATATTTAAGGATACAATTGATTGACCCACCACCAAATATTTAAGAATACAATTGATTTCAAACCATTCATCGAATACCCACCAAATATTTAAGGATACAATTGATTTTCAAACCATTCATCGAATACCCACCAAATATTTAAGGATACAATTGATTTTCAAACCATTTATTGACCCACCACCAAATATTTAAGGATACAATTGATTTTCAAACCATTCATTGACCCACCACCAAATATTTAAGAATACACTTGATTTTCAAACCATTCATTGACCCACCACCAAATATTTAAGGATAAAATTGAATTTCAAACCATTCATCGAACACCCGCCAAATATTTAAGAATACAATTGATTTTCAAACCATTCATCAACCCGCCACCAAATATTTAAGGATACAATTGACTTTCAAATCATTCATCGAACACTCATCAAATATTCAAGGATACAATTGATTTCCAAACCATTCATTGACCCACCACCAAATATTTAAGGATACAATTGGTTTTCAAACCATTCATCTAATGCCCACCAAATATCTAAGGATACATTTGATTTTCAAACCATTCATTGAACACCCACCACTAATTATTTAAGAATACAATTGATTTTCAAACCATTCATCGAATACCCACCAAATACTTAAGGATACAATTGATTTTCAAACCATTCATCGAATACCCACCAAATATTTAAGGATACAATTGATTTTCAAACCATTTATTGACCCACCACCAAATATTTAAGGATACAATTGAATTTCAAACCATTCATTGACCCACCACCAAATATTTAAGAATACATTTGATTTTCAAACCATTCATTGACCCACCACCAACTATTTAAGGATAAAATTGAATTTCAAACCATTCATCGAACACCCGCCAAATATTTAAGAATACAATTGATTTTCAAACCATTCATCGAACACCCTCCAAATATTTAAGAATACAATTGATTTTCAAGCCATTCATTGACCCACCACCAAATTTTTAAGGATACAATTGATTTTGAAACCATTCATCGAACACCCGCAAAATATTTAAGAATACAATTGATTTTCAAACCATTCATTGACCCACCACCAAATATTTAAGGATACAATTGATTTTCAAACCATTCATCAACCCGCCACCAAATATTTAAGGATAGAATTGACTTTCAAACTATTCATCAACCCGCCACCAAATATTTAAGGATACAATTGATTTTCAAACCATTCATTGACCCACCACCAAATATTTAAGAATATAATTGATTTTCAAACCATTCATCGAACACCCACCAAATATTTAAGGATATAATTGATTTTCAAACCATTCATTGAACACCCACCAAATATTTAAGGATACAATTGATTTTCAAACCATTCATTGACCCGCCCACCAAATATTTAAGGATACAATTGGTTTTCAAACCATTCATCGAATGCCCACCAAATATTCAAGGATACAATTGATTTTCAAACCATTCATCAACCCGCCACCAAATATTTAAGGATAGAATTGACTTTCAAATCATTCATCGAACACTCATCAAAATATTCAAGGATACAATTGATTTCCAAACCATTCATTGACCCGCCACCAAATATTTAAGGATACAATTGGTTTTCAAACCATTCATCGAATGCCCACCAAATATCTAAGGATACATTTGATTTTCAAACCATTCATTGAACACCCACCACTAAATATTTAAGAATACAATTGATTTTCAAACCATTCATCGAATACCCACCAAAAATTTAAGGATACAAATGATTTTCAAACCATTCATTGACCCACCACCAAATATTTAAGGATACAATTGATTTTCAAACCATTCATTGACCCACCACCAAATATTTAAGAATACAATTGATTTTCAAACCATTCATTGACCCACCACCAAATATTTAAGGATACAATTGATTTTCAAACCATTCATTGACCCACCACCAAATATTTAAGAATACAATTGATTTTCAAACCATTCATCAACCCGCCACCAAATATTTAAGGATAGAATTGACTTTCAAATCATTCATCGAACACCCATCAAATATTCAAGGATACAATTGATTTTCAAACCATTCATTGATCCGCCCACCAAATATTTAAGGATACAATTGGTTTTCAAACCATTCATCGAATGCCCACCAAATATCTAAGGATACATTTGATTTTCAAACTATTCATTGAACACCCACCACTAAATATTTAAGAATACAATTGATTTCCAAACCATTCATCGAATACCCACCAAATATTTAAGGATACAATTGATTTTCAAACCATTCATCGAATACCCACCAAATATTTAAGGATACAATTGATTTTCAAACCATTTATTGACCCACCACCAAATATTTAAGGATACAATTGAATTTCAAACCATTCATTGACCCACCACCAAATATTTAAGAATACATTTGATTTTCAAACCATTCATTGACCCACCACCAAATATTTAAGGATAAAATTGAATTTCAAACCATTCATCGAACACCCGCCAAATATTTAAGAATACAATTGATTTTCAAGCCATTCATTGACCCACCACCAAATTTTTAAGGATACAATTGATTTTGAAACCATTCATCGAACACCCGCAAAATATTTAAGAATACAATTGATTTTCAAACCATTCATTGACCCACCACCAAATATTTAAGGATACAATTGATTTTCAAACCATTCATCAACCCGCCACCAAATATTTAAGGATAGAATTGACTTTCAAACTATTCATCAACCCGCCACCAAATATTTAAGGATACAATTGATTTTCAAACCATTCATTGACCCACCACCAAATATTTAAGAATATAATTGATTTTCAAACCATTCATCGAACACCCACCAAATATTTAAGGATATAATTGATTTTCAAACCATTCATTGAATACCCACCAAATATTAAGGATACAATTGATTTTCAAACCATTATGACCCACACCAAATATTAAGGATACAATTGATTTCAATCCATTCATGACCCACCACCAAATATTTAAGAATACATTGATTTTCAAACCATTCATTGACCCACCACCAAATATTTAAGGATAAAATTGAATTTCAAACCATTCATCGAACACGCGCCAAATATTTAAGAATACAATTGATTTTCAAACCATTCATCGAACACCCTCCAAATATTTAAGAATACAATTGATTTTCAAGCCATTCATTGACCACCACCAAATTTTTAAGGATACAATTGATTTTGAAACCATTCATCGAACACCCGCCAAATATTTAAGAATACAATTGATTTTCAAACCATTCATTGACCCACCACCAAATATTTAAGGATACAATTGATTTTCAAACCATTCATCAACCCGCCACCAAATATTTAAGGATAGAAATGACTTTCAAACTATTCATCAACCCGCCACCAAATATTTAAGGATACAATTGATTTTCAAACCATTCATTGACCCACCACCAAATATTTAAGAATATAATTGATTTTCAAACCATTCATCGAACACCCACCAAATATTTAAGGATACAATTGATTTTCAAACCATTCATCAACCCGCCACCAAATATTTAAGGATAGAATTGACTTTCAAATCATTCATCGAACACCCATCAAATATTCAAGGATACAATTGATTTTCAAACCATTCATTGACCCGCCCACCAAATATTTAAGGATACAATTGGTTTTCAAACCATTCATCGAATGCCCACCAAATATTTAAGGATAGAATTGACTTTCAAACCATTCATTGAACACCTGCCACCAAATATTTAAGGATACAATTGATTTTCAAACCATTCATTGACCCACCACCAAATATTCAAGAATATAATTGATTTTCAAACCATTCATCGAACACCCACCAAATATTTAAGGATATAATTGATTTTCAAACCATTCATTGAACACCCACCAAATATTTAAGGATACAATTGATTTTCAAACCATTCATCAACCCGCCACCAAATAT
Organism: Saccoglossus kowalevskii; assembly: GCF_000003605.2. NCBI lineage: Eukaryota > Metazoa > Hemichordata > Enteropneusta > Harrimaniidae > Saccoglossus > Saccoglossus kowalevskii. The sequence goes on along the minus strand of NW_003128576.1, from coordinate 39,866 downwards.
TTAAGGATAGAATTGACTTTCAAATCATTCATCGAACACTCATCAAATATTCAAGGATACAATTGATTTCCAAACTATTCATTGACCCGCCCACCAAATATTTAAGGATACAATTGGTTTTCAAACCATTCATCGAATGCCCACCAAATATCTAAGGATACATTTGATTTTCAAACCATTCATTGAACACCCACCACTAAATATTTAAGAATACAATTGATTTTCAAACCATTCATCGAATACCCACCAAATACTTAAGGATACAATTGATTTTCAAACCATTCATCGAATACCCACCAAAAATTTAAGGATACAACTGATTTTCAAACCATTTATTGACCCACCACCAAATATTTAAGCATACAATTGATTTTCAAACCATTCATTGACCCACCACCAAATATTTAAAAATACAATTGATTTTCAAACCATGCATTGACCCACCACCAAATATTTAAGGATACAATTGATTTTCAAACCATTCATTGACCCACCACCAAATATTTAAGAATACAATTGATTTTCAAACCATTCATCTACCCGCCACCAAATATTTAAGGATAGAATTGACTTTCAAATCATTCATCGAACACCCATCAAATATTCAATGATACAATTGATTTTCAAACCATTCATTGATCCGCCCACCAAATATTTAAGGATACAATTGGTTTTCAAACCATTCATCGAATGCCCACCAAATATCTAAGGATACATTTGATTTTCAAACCATTCATTGAACACCCACCACTAAATATTTAAGAATACAATTGATTTTCAAACCATTCATCGAATACCCACCAAATATTTAAGGATACAATTGATTTTCAAACCATTCATCGAATACCCACCAAATATTTAAGGATACAATTGATTTTTCAAACCATTTATTGACCCACCACCAAATATTTAAGGATACAATTGATTTTCAAACCATTCATTGACCCACCACCAAATATTTAAGAATACATTTGATTTTCAAACCATTCATTGACCCACCACCAAATATTTAAGGATAAAATTGAATTTCAAACCATTCATCGAACACGCGCCAAATATTTAAGAATACAATTGATTTTCAAACCATTCATCGAACACCCTCCAAATATTTAAGAATACAATTGATTTTCAAGCCATTCATTGACCCACCACCAAATTTTTAAGGATACAATTGATTTTGAAACCATTCATCGAACACCCGCCAAATATTTAAGAATACAATTGATTTTCAAACCATTCATTGACCCACCACCAAATATTTAAGGATACAATTGATTTTCAAACCATTCATCAACCCGCCACCAAATATTTAAGGATAGAAATGACTTTCAAACTATTCATCAACCCGCCACCAAATATTTAAGGATACAATTGATTTTCAAACCATTCATTGACCCACCACCAAATATTTAAGAATATAATTGATTTTCAAACCATTCATCGAACACCCGCCAAATATTTAAGAATACAATTGATTTTCAAACCATTCATCGAACACCCTCCAAATATTTAAGAATACAATTGATTTTCAAGCCATTCATTGACCCACCACCAAATTTTTAAGAATACAATTGATTTTGAAACCATTCATCGAACACCCGCCAAATATTTAAGAATACAATTGATTTTCAAACCATTCATTGACCCACCACCAAATATTTAAGGATACAATTGATTTTCAAACCATTCATCAACCCGCCACCAAATATTTAAGGATAGAATTGACTTTCAAACTATTCATCAACCCGCCACCAAATATTTAAGGATACAATTGATTTTCAAACCATTCATTGACCCACCACCAAATATTTAAGAATATAATTGATTTTCAAACCATTCATCGAACACCCACCAAATATTTAAGGATATAATTGATTTTCAAACCATTCATTGAACACCCACCAAATATTTAAGGATACAATTGATTTTCAAACCATTCATCAACCCGCCACCAAATATTTAAGTATACAATTGGTTTTCAAACCATTCATCGAATGCCCAACAAATATCTAAGAATACAATTGATTTTCAAACCATTCATCGAATACCCACCAAATATTTAAGGATACAATTGATTTTCAAACCATTTATTGACCCACCACCAAATATTTAAGGATACAATTGATTTTCAAACCATTCATTGACCCACCACCAAATATTTAAGAATACATTTGATTTTCAAACCATTCATTGACCCACCACCAAATATTTAAGGATAAAATTGAATTTCAAACCATTCATCGAACACCCGCCAAATATTTAAGAATACAATTGATTTTCAAACCATTCATTGACCTACCACCAAATATTTAAGAATACAATTGATTTTCAAACCATTCATCGAACACCCTCCAAATATTTAAGAATACAATTGATTTTCAAACCATTCATTGACCCACCACCAAATATTTAAGAATACAATTGATTTTCAAACCATTCATCGAACACCCTCCAAATATTTAAGAATACAATTGATTTTCAAGCCATTCATTGACCCACCACCAAATTTTTAAGGATACAATTGATTTTGAAACCATTCATCGAACACCCGCCAAATATTTAAGAATACAATTGATTTTCAAACCATTCATTGACCCACCACCAAATATTTAAGGATACAATTGATTTTCAAATCATTCATCAACCCGCCACCAAATATTTAAGGATAGAATTGACTTTCAAACTATTCATCAACCCGCCACCAAATATTTAAGGATACAATTGATTTTCAAACCATTCATTGACCCACCACCAAATATTTAAGAATATAATTGATTTTCAAACCATTCATCGAACACCCACCAAATATTTAAGGATACAATTGATTTTCAAACCATTCATCGAATACCCACCAAATATTTAAGGATACAATTGATTTTCAAACCATTCATCAAATACCCACCAAATATTTAAGGATACAATTGATTTTCAAACCATTTATTGACCCACCACCAAATATTTAAGGATACAATTGATTTTCAAACCATTCGTTGACCCACCACCAAATATTTAAGAATACATTTGGTTTTCAAACCATTCATTGACCCACTCATCAAATATTTAAGGATAAAATTGATTTCCAAACCATTCATCGAACACCCGCCAAATATTTAAGAATACAATTGGTTTTCAAACCATTCATCGAACACCCACCAAATATTTAAGGATACATTTGATTTTCAAACCATTCATCGAACACCCACCACTAAATATTTAAGAATACAATTGATTTTCAAACCATTCATCGAATACCCACCAAATACTTAAGGATACAATTGATTTTCAAACCATTCATCGAATACCCACCAAAAATTTAAGGATACAATTGATTTTCAAACCATTTATTGACCCACCACCAAATATTTAAGGATACAATTGATTTTCAAACCATTCATTGACCCACCACCAAATATTTAAGAATACAATTGATTTTCAAACCATTCATTGACCCACCACCAAATATTTAAGGATACAATTGATTTTCAAACCATTCATTGACCCACCACCAAATATTTAAGAATACAATTGATTTTCAAACCATTCATCAACCCGCCACCAAATATTTAAGGATAGAATTGACTTTCAAATCATTCATCGAACACCCATCAAATATTCAAGGATACAATTGGTTTTCAAACCATTCATCGAATGCCCACCAAATATCTAAGGATACATTTGATTTTCAAACCATTCATTGAACACCCACCACTAAATATTTAAGAATACAATTGATTTCCAAACCATTCATCGAATACCCACCAAATATTTAAGGATACAATTGATTTTCAAACCATTCATCGAATACCCACCAAATATTTAAGGATACAATTGATTTTCAAACCATTTATTGACCCACCACCAAATATTTAAGGATACAATTGAATTTCAAACCATTCATTGACCCACCACCAAATATTTAAGAATACATTTGATTTTCAAACCATTCATCGAACACCCTCCAAATATTTAAGAATACAATTGATTTTCAAGCCATTCATTGACCCACCACCAAATTTTTAAGGATACAATTGATTTTGAAACCATTCATCGAACACCCGCAAAATATTTAAGAATACAATTGATTTTCAAACCATTCATTGACCCACCACCAAATATTTAAGGATACAATTGATTTTCAAACCATTCATCAACCCGCCACCAAATATTTAAGGATAGAATTGACTTTCAAACTATTCATCAACCCGCCACCAAATATTTAAGGATACAATTGATTTTCAAACCATTCATTGACCCACCACCAAATATTTAAGAATATAATTGATTTTCAAACCATTCATCGAACACCCACCAAATATTTAAGGATATAATTGATTTTCAAACCATTCATTGAACACCCACCAAATATTTAAGGATACAATTGATTTTCAAACCATTCATCAACCCGCCACCAAATATTTAAGGATAGAATTGACTTTCAAATCATTCATCGAACACCCATCAAATATTCAAGGATACAATTGATTTTCAAACCATTCATTGACCCGCCCACCAAATATTTAAGGATACAATTGGTTTTCAAACCATTCATCGAATGCCCACCAAATATTCAAGGATACAATTGATTTTCAAACCATTCATCAACCCGCCACCAAATATTTAAGGATAGAATTGACTTTCAAACCATTCATCAACCCGCCACCAAATATTTAAGGATACAATTGATTTTCAAACCATTCATTGACCCACCACCAAATATTCAAGAATATAATTGATTTTCAAACCATTCATCGAACACCCACCAAATATTTAAGGATATAATTGATTTTCAAACCATTCATTGAACACCCACCAAATATTTAAGGATACAATTGATTTTCAAACCATTCATCAACCCGCCACCAAATATTTAAGGATAGAATTGACTTTCAAATCATTCATCGAACACTCATCAAATATTCAAGGATACAATTGATTTCCAAACCATTCATTGACCCGCCCACCAAATATTTAAGGATACAATTGGTTTTCAAACCATTCATCGAATGCCCACCAAATATCTAAGGATACATTTGATTTTCAAACCATTCATTGAACACCCACCACTAAATATTTAAGAATACAATTGATTTTCAAACCATTCATCGAATACCCACCAAATACTTAAGGATACAATTGATTTTCAAACCATTCATCGAATACCCACCAAAAATTTAAGGATATAATTGATTTTCAAACCATTCATTAACCCACCACCAAATATTTAAGGATACAGTTGATTTTCAAACCATTCATTGACCCACCACCAAATATTTAAGAAAACAATTGATTTTCAAACCATTCATTGACCCACCACCAAATATTTAAGGATACAATTGATTTTCAAACCATTCATTGACCCACCACCAAATATTTAAGAATACAATTGATTTTCAAACCATTCATCAACCCGCCACCAAATATTTAAGGATAGAATTGACTTTCAAATCATTCATCGAACACCCATCAAATATTCAAGGATACAATTGATTTTCAAACCATTCATTGATCCGCCCACCAAATATTTAAGAATACATTTGGTTTTCAAACCATTCATTGACCCACCACCAAATATTTAAGGATAAAATTGAATTTCAAACCATTCATCGAACACCCGCCAAATATTTAAGAATACAATTGATTTTCAAACCATTCATCGAACACCCTCCAAATATTTAAGAATACAATTGATTTTCAAGCCATTCATTGACCCACCACCAAATTTTTAAGAATACAATTGATTTTGAAACCATTCATCGAACACCCGCCAAATATTTAAGAATACAATTGATTTTCAAACCATTCATTGACCCACCACCAAATATTTAAGGATACAATTGATTTTCAAACCATTCATCAACCCGCCACCAAATATTTAAGGATAGAATTGACTTTCAAACTATTCATCAACCCGCCACCAAATATTTAAGGATACAATTGATTTTCAAACCATTCATTGACCCACCACCAAATATTTAAGAATATAATTGATTTTCAAACCATTCATCGAACACCCACCAAATATTTAAGGATATAATTGATTTTCAAACCATTCATTGAACACCCACCAAATATTTAAGGATACAATTGATTTTCAAACCATTCATCAACCCGCCACCAAATATTTAAGGATACAATTGGTTTTCAAACCATTCATCGAATGCCCAACAAATATCTAAGGATACATTTGATTTTCAAACCATTCATTGAACACCCACCACTACATATTTAAGAATACAATTGATTTTCAAACCATTCATCGAATACCCACCAAATATTTAAGGATACAATTGATTTTCAAACCATTCATCGAATACCCACCAAATATTTAAGGATACAATTGATTTTCAAACCATTTATTGACCCACCACCAAATATTTAAGGATACAATTGATTGACCCACCACCAAATATTTAAGAATACAATTGATTTTCAAACCATTCATCGAATACCCACCAAATATTTAAGGATACAATTGATTTTCAAACCATTCATCGAATACCCACCAAATATTTAAGGATACAATTGATTTTCAAACCATTTATTGACCCACCACCAAATATTTAAGGATACAATTGATTTTCAAACCATTCATTGACCCACCACCAAATATTTAAGAATACATTTGATTTTCAAACCATTCATTGACCCACCACCAAATATTTAAAGATAAAATTGAATTTCAAACCATTCATCGAACACCCGCCAAATATTTAAGAATACAATTGATTTTCAAACCATTCATCAACCCGCCACCAAATATTTAAGGATAGAATTGACTTTCAAATCATTCATCGAACATTCATCAAATATTCAAGGATACAATTGATTTCCAAACCATTCATTGACCCGCCCACCAAATATTTAAGGATACAATTGGTTTTCAAACCATTCATCGAATGCCCACCAAATATCTAAGGATACATTTGATTTTCAAACCATTCATTGAACACCCACCACTAATTATTTAAGAATACAATTGATTTTCAAACCATTCATCGAATACCCACCAAATACTTAAGGATACAATTGATTTTCAAACCATTCATCGAATACCCACCCAAAATTTAAGGATACAATTGATTTTCAAACCATTTATTGACCCACCACCAAATATTTAAGGATACAATTGATTTTCAAACCATTCATTGACCCACCACCAAATATTTAAGGATACAATTGATTTTCAAACCATTCATTGACCCACCACCAAATATTTAAGAATACAATTGATTTTCAAACCATTCATCAACCCGCCACCAAATATTTAAGGATAGAATTGACTTTCAAATCATTCATCGAACACCCATCAAATATTCAAGGATACAATTGATTTTCAAACCATTCATTGATCCGCCCACCAAATATTTAAGGATACAATTGGTTTTCAAACCATTCGTCGAATGCCCACCAAATATCTAAGGATACATTTGATTTTCAAACCATTCATTGAACACCCACCACTAAATATTTAAGAATACAATTGATTTTCAAACCATTCATCGAATACCCACCAAATATTTAAGTATACAATTGATTTTCAAACCATTCATCGAATACCCACCAAATATTTAAGGATACAATTGATTTTCAAACCATTTATTGACCCACCACCAAATATTTAAGGATACAATTGATTTTCAAACCATTCATTGACCCACCACCAAATATTTAAGAATACATTTGATTTTCAAACCATTCATTGACCCACCACCAAATATTTAAGGATAAAATTGAATTTCAAACCATTCATCGAACACCCGCCAAATATTTAAGAATACAATTGATTTTCAAACCATTCATCGAACACCCTCCAAATATTTAAGAATACGATTGATTTTCAAGCCATTCATTGACCCACCACCAAATTTTTAAGGATACAATTGATTTTGAAACCATTCATCGAACACCCGCCAAATATTTAAGAATACAATTGATTTTCAAACCATTCATTGACCCACCACCAAATATTTAAGGATACAATTGATTTTCAAACCATTCATCAACCCGCCACCAAATATTTAAGGATAGAATTGACTTTCAAACTATTCATCAACCCGCCACCAAATATTTAAGGATACAATTGATTTTCAAACCATTCATTGACCCACCACCAAATATTTAAGAATATAATTGATTTTCAAACCATTCATCGAACACCCACCAAATATTTAAGGATATAATTGATTTTCAAACCATTCATTGAACACCCACCAAATATTTAAGGATACAATTGATTTTCAAACCATTCATCAACCCGCCACCAAATATTTAAGGATAGAATTGACTTTCAAATCATTCATCGAACACCCATCAAATATTCAAGGATACAATTGATTTTCAAACCATTCATTGACCCGCCCACCAAATATTTAAGGATACAATTGGTTTTCAAACCATTCATCGAATGCCCACCAAATATCTAAGGATACATTTGATTTTCAAACCATTCATTGAACACCCACCACTAAATATTTAAGAATACAATTGATTTTCAAACCATTCATCGAATACCCACCAAATAGTTAAGGATACAATTGATTTTCAAACCATTCATCGAATACCCACCAAATATTTAAGGATACAATTGATTTTCAAACCATTTATTGACCCACCACCAAATATTTAAGGATACAATTGATTGACCCACCACAAAATATTTAAGAATACAATTGATTTTCAAACCATTCATCGAATACCCACCAAATATTTAAGGATACAATTGATTTTCAAACCATTCATCGAATACCCACCAAATATTTAAGGATACAATTGATTTTCAAACCATTTATTGACCCACCACCAAATATTTAAGGATACAATTGATTTTCAAACCATTCATTGACCCACCACCAAATATTTAAGAATACATTTGATTTTCAAACCATTCATTGACCCACCACCAAATATTTAAGGATAAAATTGAATTTCAAACCATTCATCGAACACCCGCCAAATATTTAAGAATACAATTGATTTTCACACCATTCATTGACCTACCACCAAATATTTAAGAATACAATTGATTTTCAAACCATTCATATCGAACACCCTCCAAATATTTAAGAATACAATTGATTTTCAAACCATTCATTGACCCACCACCAAATATTTAAGAATACAATTGATTTTCAAACCATTCATCGAACACCCTCCAAATATTTAAGAATACAATTGATTTTCAAGCCATTCATTGACCCACCACCAAATTTTTAAGGATACAATTGATTTTGAAACCATTCATCGAACACCCGCCAAATATTTAAGAATACAATTGATTTTCAAACCATTCATTGACCCACCACCAAATATTTAAGGATACAATTGATTTTCAAATCATTCATCAACCCGCCACCAAATATTTAAGGATATAATTGACTTTCAAACTATTCATCAACCCGCCACCAAATATTTAAGGATACAATTGATTTTCAAACTATTCATTGACCCACCACCAAATATTTAAGAAGATAATTGATTTTCAAACCATTCATCGAACACCCACCAAATATTTAAGGATATAATTGATTTTCAAACCATTCATTGAGCACCCACCAAATATTTAAGGATACAATTGATTTTCAAACCATTCATCAACCCGCCACCAAATATTTAAGGATAGAATTGACTTTCAAATCATTCATCGAACACCCATCAAATATTCAAGGATACAATTGATTTTCAAACCATTCATTGACCCGCCCACCAAATATTTAAGGATACAATTGGTTTTCAAACCATTCATCGAATGCCCACCAAATATCTGATACATTTGATTTTCAAACCATTCATTGAACACCCACCACATAAATATTTAAGAATACAATTGATTTTCAAACCATTCATCGACTCCGCCACCAAAAATTTAAGGATATAATTGATTTTCAAACCATTCATTAACCCACCACCAAATATTTAAGGATACAGTTGATTTTCAAACCATTCATTGACCCACCACCAAATATTTAAGAAAACAATTGATTTTCAAACCATTCATTGACCCACCACCAAATATTTAAGAATACATTTGATTTTCAAACCATTCATTGACCCACCACCAAATATTTAAGGATAAAATTGTATTTCAAACCATTCATCGAACACCCGCCAAATATTTAAGAATACAATTGATTTTCAAACCATTCATCGAACACCCTCCAAATATATAGGAATACAATTGATTTTCAAGCCATTCATTGACCCACCACCAAATTTTTAAGGATACAATTGATTTTGAAACCATTCATCGAACACCCGCCAAATATTTAAGAATACAATTGATTTTCAAACCATTCATTGACCCACCACCAAATATTTAAGGATACAATTGATTTTCAAACCATTCATCGAATACCCACCAAATATTTAAGGATAGAATTGACTTTCAAACTATTCATCAACCCGCCACCAAATATTTAAGGATACAATTGATTTTCAAACCATTCATTGACCCACCACCAAATATTTAAGAATATAATTGATTTTCAAACCATTCATCGAACACCCACCAAATATTTAAGGATATAATTGATTTTCAAACCATTCATTGAACACCCACCAAATATTTAAGGATACAATTGATTTTCAAACCATTCATCAACCCGACACCAAATATTTAAGGATAGAAATGACTTTCAAATCATTCATCGAACACCCATCAAATATTCAAGGATACAATTGATTTTCAAACCATTCATTGACCCGCCCACCAAATATTTAAGGATACAATTGGTTTTCAAACCATTCATCAAATGCCCACCAAATATCTAAGGATACATTTGATATTCAAACCATTCATTGAACACCCACCACTAAATATTTAAGAATACAATTGATTTTCAAACCATTCATCGAATACCCACCAAATATTTAAGGATACAATTGATTTTCAAACCATTCATCGAATACCCACCAAATATTTAAGGATACAATTGATTTTCAAACCATTTATTGACCCACCACCAAATATTTAAGGATACAATTGAATTTCAAACCATTCATTGACCCACCACCAAATATTTAAGAATACATTTGATTTTCAAACCATTCATTGACCCACCACCAAATATTTAAGGATAAAATTGAATTTCAAACCATTCATCGAACACCCGCCAAATATTTAAGAATACAATTGATTTTCAAACCATTCATCGAACACCCTCCAAATATATAGGAATACAATTGATTTTCAAGCCATTCATTGACCCACCACCAAATTTTTAAGGATACAATTGATTTTGAAACCATTCATCGAACACCCGCCAAATATTTAAGAATACAATTGATTTTCAAACCATTCATTGACCCACCACCAAATATTTAAGGATAGAATTGACTTTCAAACTATTCATCAACCCGCCACCAAATATTTAAGGATACAATTGATTTTCAAACCATTCATTGACCCACCACCAAATATTTAAGAATATAATTGAGTTTCAAACCATTCATCGAACACCCACCAAATATTTAAGGATATAATTGATTTTCAAACCATTCATTGAACACCCACCAAATATTTAAGGATACAATTGACTTTCAAACCATTCATCAACCCGCCACCAAATATTTAAGGATACAATTGATTTTCAAACCATTCATTGACCCACCACCAAATATTCAAGAATATAATTGATTTTCAAACCATTCATCGAACACCCACCAAATATTTAAGGATATAATTGATTTTCAAACCATTCATTGAACACCCACCAAATATTTAAGGATACAATTGATTTTCAAACCATTCATCAACCCGCCACCAAATATTTAAGGATAGAATTGACTTTCAAATCATTCATCGAACACTCATCAAATATTCAAGGATACAATTGATTTCCAAACCATTCATTGACCCGCTCACCAAATATTTAAGGATACAATTGGTTTTCAAACCATTCATCGAATGCCCACCAAATATCTAAGGATACATTTGATTTTCAAACCATTCATTGAACACCCACCACTAAATATTTAAGAATACAATTGATTTTCAAACCATTCATCGAATACCCACCAAATACTTAAGGATACAATTGATTTTCAAACCATTCATCGAATACCCACCAAAAATTTAAGGATATAATTGATTTTCAAACCATTCATTAACCCACCACCAAATATTTAAGGATACAATTGATTTTCAAACCATTCATTGACCCACCACCAAATATTTAAGAAAACAATTGATTTTCAAACCATTCATTGACCCACCACCAAATATTTAAGGATACAATTGATTTTCAAACCATTCATTGACCCACCACCAAATATTTAAGAATACAATTGATTTTCAAACCATTCATCAACCCGCCACCAAATATTTAAGGATAGAATTGACTTTCAAATCATTCATCGAACACCCATCAAATATTCAAGGATACAATTGATTTTCAAACCATTCATTGATCCGCCCACCAAATATTTAAGAATACATTTGGTTTTCAAACCATTCATTGACCCACCACCAAATATTTAAGGATAAAATTGAATTTCAAACCATTCATCGAACACCCGCCAAATATTTAAGAATACAATTGATTTTCAAACCATTCATCGAACACCCTCCAAATATTTAAGAATACAATTGATTTTCAAGCCATTCATTGACCCACCACCAAATTTTTAAGAATACAATTGATTTTGAAACCATTCATCGAACACCCGCCAAATATTTAAGAATACAATTGATTTTCAAACCATTCATTGACCCACCACCAAATATTTAAGGATACAATTGATTTTCAAACCATTCATCAACCCGCCACCAAATATTTAAGGATAGAATTGACTTTCAAACTATTCATCAACCCGCCACCAAATATTTAAGGATACAATTGATTTTCAAACCATTCATTGACCCACCACCAAATATTTAAGAATATAATTGATTTTCAAACCATTTATCGAACACCCACCAAATATTTAAGGATATAATTGATTTTCAAACCATTCATTGAACACCCACCAAATATTTAAGGATAGAATTGATTTTCAAACCATTCATCAACCCGCCACCAAATATTTAAGAATAGAATTGACTTTCAAATCATTCATCGAACACCCATCAAATATTCAAGGATACAATTGATTTTCAAACCATTCATTGACCCGCCCACCAAATATTTAAGGATACAATTGGTTTTCAAACCATTCATCGAATGCCCACCAAATATCTAAGGATACATTTGATTTTCAAACCATTCATTGAACACCCACCACTAAATATTTAAGAATACAATTGATTTTCAAACCATTCATCGAATACCCACCAAATATTTAAGAATACAATTGATTTTCAAACCATTCATCGAATACCCACCAAATATTTAAGGATACAATTGATTTTCAAACCATTTATTGACCCACCAGCAAATATTTAAGGATACAATTGATTGACCCACCACCAAATATTTAATAATACAATTGATTTTCAAACCATTCATCGAATACCCACCAAATATTTAAGGATACAATTGATTTTCAAACCATTCATCGAATACCCACCAAATATTTAAGGATACAATTGATTTTCAAATCATTTATTGACCCACCACCAAATATTTAAGGATACAATTGATTTTCAAACCATTCATTGACCCACCACCAAATATTTAAGAATACATTTGATTTTCAAACCATTCATTGACCCACCACCAAATATTTAAGGATAAAATTGAATTTCAAACCATTCATCGAACACCCGCCAAATATTTAAGAATGCAATTGATTTTCAAACCATTCATTGACCTACCACCAAATATTTAAGAATACAATTGATTTTCAAACCATTCATCGAACACCCTCCAAATATTTAAGAATACAATTGATTTTCAAACCATTCATTGACCCACCACCAAATATTTAAGAATACAATTGATTTTCAAACCATTCATCGAACACCCTCCAAATATTTAAGAATACAATTGATTTTCAAGCCATTCATTGACCCACCACCAAATTTTTAAGGATACAATTGATTTTGAAACCATTCATCGAACACCCGCCAAATATTTAAGAATACAATTGATTTTCAAACCATTCATTGACCCACCACCAAATATTTAAGGATACAATTGATTTTCAAATCATTCATCAACCCGCCACCAAATATTTAAGGATAGAATTGACTTTCAAACTATTCATCAACCCGCCACCAAATATTTAAGGATACAATTGATTTTCAAACCATTCATTGACCCACCACCAAATATTTAAGAATATAATTGATTTTCAAACCATTCACCGAACACCCACCAAATATTTAAGGATATAATTGATTTTCAAACCATTCATTGAACACCCACCAAATATTTAAGGATACAATTGATTTTCAAACCATTCATCAACCCGCCACCAAATATTTAAGGATAGAATTGACTTTCAAATCATTCATCGAACACCCATCAAATATTCAAGGATACAATTGATTTTCAAACCATTCATTGACCCGCCCACCAAATATTTAAGGATACAATTGGTTTTCAAACCATTCATCGAATGCCCACCAAATATCTAAGGATACATTTGATTTTCAAACCATTCATTGAACACCCACCACTAAATATTTAAGAATACAATTGATTTTCAAACCATTCATCGAATACCCACCAAATATTTAAGGATACAATTGATTTTCAAACCATTCATCGAATACCCACCAAATATTTAAGGATACAATTGATTTTCAAACCATTTATTGACCCACCACCAAATATTTAAGGATACAATTGATTGACCCACCACCAAATATTTAAGAATACAATTGATTTTCAAACCATTCATCGAATACCCACCAAATATTTAAGGATACAATTGATTTTCAAACCATTCATCGAATACCCACCAAATATTTAAGGATACAATTGATTTTCAAACCATTTATTGACCCACCACCAAATATTTAAGGATACAATTGATTTTCAAACCATTCATTGACCCACCACCAAATATTTAAGGATACATTTGATTTTCAAACCATTCATTGACCCACCACCAAATATTTAAGGATAAAATTGAATTTCAAACCATTCATCGAACACCCGCCAAATATTTAAGAATACAATTGATTTTCAAACCATTCATTGACCTACCACCAAATATTTAAGAATACAATTGATTTTCAAACCATTCATCGAACACCCTCCAAATATTTAAGAATACAATTGATTTTCAAACCATTCATTGACCCACCACCAAATATTTAAGAATACAATTGATTTTCAAACCATTCATCGAACACCCTCCAAATATTTAAGAATACAATTGATTTTCAAGCCATTCATTGACCCACCACCAAATTTTTAAGGATACAATTGATTTTGAAACCATTCATCGAACACCCGCCAAATATTTAAGAATACAATTGATTTTCAAACCATTCATTGACCCACCACCAAATATTTAAGGATACAATTGATTTTCAAATCATTCATCAACCCGCCACCAAATATTTAAGGATAGAATTGACTTTCAAACTATTCATCAACCCGCCACCAAATATTTAAGGATACAATTGATTTTCAAACCATTCATTGACCCACCACCAAATATTTAAGAATATAATTGATTTTCAAACCATTCATCGAACACCCACCAAATATTTAAGGATATAATTGATTTTCAAACCATTCATTGAACACCCACCAAATATTTAAGGATACAATTGATTTTCAAACCATTCATCAACCCGCCACCAAAATATTTAAGGATAGAATTGACTTTCAAATCATTCATCGAACACCCATCAAATATTCAAGGATACAATTGATTTTCAAACCATTCATCAACCCGCCACCAAATATTTAAGGATAGAATTGACTTTCAAATCATTCATCGAACACCCATCAAATATTCAAGGATACAATTGATTTTCAAACCATTCATTGACCCGCCCACCAAATATTTAAGGATACAATTGGTTTTCAAACCATTCATCGAATGCCCACCAAATATTCAAGGATACAATTGATTTTCAAACCATTCATCAACCCGCCACCAAATATTTAAGGATAGAATTGACTTTCAAACCATTCATCAACCCGCCACCAAATATTTAAGGATACAATTGATTTTCAAACCATTCATTGACCCACCACCAAATATTCAAGAATATAATTGATTTTCAAACCATTCATCGAACACCCACCAAATATTTAAGGATATAATTGATTTTCAAACCATTCATTGAACACCCACCAAATATTTAAGGATACAATTGATTTTCAAACCATTCATCAACCCGCCACCAAATATTTAAGGATAGAATTGACTTTCAAATCATTCATCGAACACTCATCAAATATTCAAGGATACAATTGGTTTTCAAACCATTCATCGAATGCCCACCAAATATCTAAGGATACATTTGATTTTCAAACCATTCATTGAACACCCGCCACTAAATATTTAAGAATACAATTGATTTTCAAACCATTCATCGAATACCCACCAAATATTTAAGGATACAATTGATTTTCAAACCATTCATTGAGCACCCACCAAATATTTAAGGATACAATTGATTTTCAAACCATTCATCAACCCGCCACCAAATATTTAAGGATAGAATTGACTTTCAAATCATTCATCGAACACCCATCAAATATTCAAGGATACAATTGATTTTCAAACCATTCATTGACCCGTCCACCAAATATGTAAGGATACAATTGGTTTTCAAACCATTCATCGAATGCCCACCAAATATCTAAGGATACATTTGATATTCAAACCATTCATTGAACACCCACCACTAAATATTTAAGAATACAATTGATTTTCAAACCATTCATCGAATACCCACCAAATATTTAAGGATACAATTGATTTTCAAACCATTCATCGAATACCCACCAAATATTTAAGGATACAATTGATTTTCAAACCATTTATTGACCCACCACCAAATATTTAAGGATACAATTGAATTTCAAACCATTCATTGACCCACCACCAAATATTTAAGAATACATTTGATTTTCAAACCATTCATTGACCCACCACCAAATATTTAAGGATAAAATTGTATTTCAAACCATTCATCGAACACCCGCCAAATATTTAAGAATACAATTGATTTTCAAACCATTCATCGAACACCCTCCAAATATATAGGAATACAATTGATTTTCAAGCCATTCATTGACCCACCACCAAATTTTTAAGGATACAATTGATTTTGAAACCATTCATCGAACACCCGCCAAATATTTAAGAATACAATTGATTTTCAAACCATTCATTGACCCACCACCAAATATTTAAGGATACAATTGATTTTCAAACCATTCATCGAATACCCACCAAATATTTAAGGATAGAATTGACTTTCAAACTATTCATCAACCCGCCACCAAATATTTAAGGATACAATTGATTTTCAAACCATTCATTGACCCACCACCAAATATTTAAGAATATAATTGATTTTCAAACCATTCATCGAACACCCACCAAATATTTAAGGATATAATTGATTTTCAAACCATTCGTTGAACACCCACCAAATATTTAAGGATACAATTGATTTTCAAACCATTCATCAACCCGACACCAAATATTTAAGGATAGAAATGACTTTCAAATCATTCATCGAACACCCATCAAATATCCAAGGATACAATTGATTTTCAAACCATTCATTGACCCGCCCACCAAATATTTAAGGATACAATTGGTTTTCAAACCATTCATCAAATGCCCACCAAATATCTAAGGATACATTTGATTTTCAAACCATTCATTGAACACCCACCACTAAATATTTAAGAATACAATTGATTTTCAAACCATTCATCGAATACCCACCAAATATTTAAGGATACAATTGATTTTCAAACCATTCATCGAATACTCACCAAATTTTTAAGGATACAATTGATTTTCAAACCATTTATTGACCCACCACCAAATATTTAAGGATACAATTGATTGACCCACCACCAAATATTTAAGAATACAATTGATTTTCAAACCATTCATCGAATACCCACCTAATATGTAAGGATACAATTGATTTTCAAACCATTCATCGAATACCCACCAAATATTTAAGGATACAATTGATTTTCAAACCATTTATTGACCCACCACCAAATATTTAAGGATACAATTGATTTTCAAACCATTCATTGACCCACCACCAAATATTTAAGAATACATTTGATTTTCAAACCATTCATTGACCCACCACCAAATATTTAAGGATAAAATTGAATTTCAAACCATTCATCGAACACCCGCCAAATATTTAAGAATACAATTGATTTTCAAACCATTCATCAACCCGCCACCAAATATTTAAGGATAGAATTGACTTTCAAATCATTCATCGAACACTCATCAAATATTCAAGGATACAATTGATTTCCAAACCATTCATTGACCCGCCCACCAAATATTTAAGGATACAATTGGTTTTCAAACCATTCATCGAATGCCCACCAAATATCTAAGGATACATTTGATTTTCAATCCATTCATTGAACACCCACCACTAAATATTTAAGAATACAATTGATTTTCAAACCATTCATCGAATACCCACCAAATATTTAAGGATACAATTGATTTTCAAACCATTCATCGAATACCCACCAAATATTTAAGGATACAATTGATTTTCAAACCATTTATTGACCCACCACCAAATATTTAAGGATACAATTGATTGACCCACCACCAAATATTTAAGAATACAATTGATTTTCAAACCATTCATCGAATACCCACCTAATATGTAAGGATACAATTGATTTTCAAACCATTCATCGAATACCCACCAAATATTTAAGGATACAATTGATTTTCAAACCATTTATTGACCCACCACCAAATATTTAAGGATACAATTGATTTTCAAACCATTCATTGACCCACCACCAAATATTTAAGAATACATTTGATTTTCAAACCATTCATTGACCCACCACCAAATATTTAAGGATAAAATTGAATTTCAAACCATTCATCGAACACCCGCCAAATATTTAAGAATACAATTGATTTTCAAACCATTCATCAACCCGCCACCAAATATTTAAGGATACAATTGGTTTTCAAACCATTCATCGAATGCCCACCAAATATCTAAGGATACATTTGATTTTCAAACCATTCATTGAACACCCACCACTAAATATTTAAGAATACAATTGATTTTCAAACCATTCATCGAATACCCACCAAATACTTAAGGATACAATTGATTTTCAAACCATTCATCGAATACCCACCAAAAATTTAAGGATACAATTGATTTTCAAACCATTTATTGACCCACCACCAAATATTTAAGGATACAATTGATTTTCAAACCATTCATTGACCCACCACCAAATATTTAAGAATACAATTGATTTTCAAACCATTCATTGACCCACCACCAAATATTTAAGGATACAATTGATTTTCAAACCATTCATTGACCCACCACCAAATATTTAAGAATACAATTGATTTTCAAACCATTCATCAACCCGCCACCAAATATTTAAGGATAGAATTGACTTTCAAATCATTCATCGAACACCCATCAAATATTCAAGGATACAATTGATTTTCAAACCATTCATTGATCCGCCCACCAAATATTTAAGGATACAATTGGTTTTCAAACCATTCATCGAATGCCCACCAAATATCTAAGGATACATTTGATTTTCAAACCATTCATTGAACACCCACCACTAAATATTTAAGAATACAATTGATTTCCAAACCATTCATCGAATACCCACCAAATATTTAAGGATACAATTGATTTTCAAACCATTCATCGAATACCCACCAAATATTTAAGGATACAATTGATTTTCAAACCATTTATTGACCCACCACCAAATATTTAAGGATACAATTGAATTTCAAACCATTCATTGACCCACCACCAAATATTTAAGAATACATTTGATTTTCAAACCATTCATTGACCCACCACCAAATATTTAAGGATAAAATTGAATTTCAAACCATTCATCGAACACCCGCCAAATATTTAAGAATACAATTGATTTTCAAACCATTCATCGAACACCCTCCAAATATTTAAGAATACAATTGATTTTCAAGCCATTCATTGACCCACCACCAAATTTTTAAGGATACAATTGATTTTGAAACCATTCATCGAACACCCGCAAAATATTTAAGAATACAATTGATTTTCAAACCATTCATTGACCCACCACCAAATATTTAAGGATACAATTGATTTTCAAACCATTCATCAACCCGCCACCAAATATTTAAGGATAGAATTGACTTTCAAACTATTCATCAACCCGCCACCAAATATTTAAGGATACAATTGATTTTCAAACCATTCATTGACCCACCACCAAATATTTAAGAATATAATTGATTTTCAAACCATTCATCGAACACCCACCAAATATTTAAGGATATAATTGATTTTCAAACCATTCATTGAACACCCACCAAATATTTAAGGATACAATTGATTTTTCAAACCATTCATCAACCCGCCACCAAATATTTAAGGATAGAATTGACTTTCAAATCATTCATCGAACACCCATCAAATATTCAAGGATACAATTGATTTTCAAACCATTCATTGACCCGCCACCAAATATTTAAGGATAGAATTGACTTTCAAACCATTCATCGAACACCCGCCAAATATTTAAGAATACAATTGATTTTCAAACCATTCATTGACCCACCACCAAATATTTAAGGATACAATTGATTTTCAAATCATTCATCAACCCGCCACCAAATATTTAAGGATAGAATTGACTTTCAAACTATTCATCAACCCGCCACCAAATATTTAAGGATACAATTGATTTTCAAACCATTCAATGACCCACCACCAAATATTTAAGAATATAATTGATTTTCAAACCATTCATCGAACACCCACCAAATATTTAAGGATATAATTGATTTTCAAACCATTCATTGAACACCCACCAAATATTTAAGGATACAATTGATTTTCAAACCATTCATCGAATACCCACCAAATATTTAAGGATACAATTGATTTTCAAACCATTCATCGAATACCCACCACCAAATATTTAAGGATACAGATGATTTTCAAAACATTCGTTGACCCACCACCAAATATTTAAGAATACATTTGGTTTTCAAACCATTCATTGACCCACCACCAAATATTTAAGGATAAAATTGAATTTCAAACCATTCATCGAACACCCGCCATATATTTAAGAATACAATTGATTTTCAAACCATTTATCGAACACCCTCCAAATATTTAAGGATAGAATTGACTTTCAAATCATTCATCGAACACCCATCAAATATTCAAGGATACAATTGATTTTCAAACCATTCATTGATCCGCCCACCAAATATTTAAGGATACAATTGGTTTTCAAACCATTCATCGAATGCCCACCAAATATCTAAGGATACATTTGATTTTCAAACCATTCATTGAACACCCACCACTAAATATTTAAGAATACAATTGATTTTCAAACCATTCATCGAATACCCACCAAATATTTAAGGATACAATTGATTTTCAAACCATTCATCGAATACCCACCAAATATTTAAGGATACAATTGATTTTCAAACCATTTATTGACCCACCACCAAATATTTAAGGATACAATTGATTTTCAAACCATTCATTGACCCACCACCAAATATTTAAGAATACATTTGGTTTTCAAACCATTCATTGACCCACCACCAAATATTTAAGGATAAAATTGAATTTCAAACCATTCATCGAACACCCGCCAAATATTTAAGAATACAATTGATTTTCAAACCATTCATCGAACACCCTCCAAATATTTAAGAATACAATGAATTTCAAAGCCATTCATTGACCCAACACCAAAATTTTTAAAGGATACAAATTGATTTTGAAACCATTCATCGAACACCCGCCAAAATATTAAGAAATACAATTGAATTTCAAACCATTCATTGACCCACCACCAAATATTTAAGGATACAATTGATTTTCAAATCATTCATCAACCCGCCACCAAATATTTAAGGATAGAATTGACTTTCAAACTATTCATCAACCCGCCACCAAATATTTAAGGATACAATTGATTTTCGAACCATTCATTGACCCACCACCAAATATTTAAGAATATAATTGATTTTCAAACCATTCATCGAACACCCACCAAATATTTAAGGATATAATTGATTTTCAAACCATTCATTGAGCACCCACCAAATATTTAAGGATACAATTGATTTTCAAACCATTCATCAACCCGCCACCAAATATTTAAGGATAGAATTGACTTTCAAATCATTCATCGAACACCCATCAAATATTCAAGGATACAATTGATTTTCAAACCATTCATTGACCCGTCCACCAAATATTTAAGGATACAATTGGTTTTCAAACCATTCATCGAATGCCCACCAAATATCTAAGGATACATTTGATATTCAAACCATTCATTGAACACCCACCACTAAATATTTAAGAATACAATTGATTTTCAAACCATTCATCGAATACCCACCAAATATTTAAGGATACAATTGATTTTCAAACCATTCATCGAATACCCACCAAATATTTAAGGATACAATTGATTTTCAAACCATTTATTGACCCACCACCAAATATTTAAGGATACAATTGAATTTCAAACCATTCATTGACCCACCACCAAATATTTAAGAATACATTTGATTTTCAAACCATTCATTGACCCACCACCAAATATTTAAGGATAAAATTGAATTTCAAACCATTCATCGAACACCCGCCAAATATTTAAGAATACAATTGATTTTCAAACCATTCATCGAACACCCTCCAAATATATAGGAATACAATTGATTTTCAAGCCATTCATTGACCCACCACCAAATTTTTAAGGATACAATTGATTTTGAAACCATTCATCGAACACCCGCCAAATATTTAAGAATACAATTGATTTTCAAACCATTCATTGACCCACCACCAAATATTTAAGGATACAATTGATTTTCAAACCATTCATCGAATACCCACCAAATATTTAAGGATAGAATTGACTTTCAAACTATTCATCAACCCGCCACCAAATATTTAAGGATACAATTGATTTTCAAACCATTCATTGACCCACCACCAAATATTTAAGAATATAATTGATTTTCAAACCATTCATCGAACACCCACCAAATATTTAAGGATATAATTGATTTTCAAACCATTCATTGAACACCCACCAAATATTTAAGGATACAATTGATTTTCAAACCATTCATCAACCCGACACCAAATATTTAAGGATAGAAATGACTTTCAAATCATTCATCGAACACCCATCAAATATTCAAGGATACAATTGATTTTCAAACCATTCATTGACCCGCCCACCAAATATTTAAGGATACAATTGGTTTTCAAACCATTCATCAAATGCCCACCAAATATCTAAGGATACATTTGATTTTCAAACCATTCATTGAACACCCACCACTAAATATTTAAGAATACAATTGATTTTCAAACCATTCATCGAATACCCACCAAATATTTAAGGATACAATTGATTTTCAAACCATTCATTGAGCACCCACCAAATATTTAAGGATACAATTGATTTTCAAACCATTCATCAACCCGCCACCAAATATTTAAGGATAGAATTGACTTTCAAATCATTCATCGAACACCCATCAAATATTCAAGGATACAATTGATTTTCAAACCATTCATTGACCCGTCCACCAAATATTTAAGGATACAATTGGTTTTCAAACCATTCATCGAATGCCCACCAAATATCTAAGGATACATTTGATATTCAAACCATTCATTGAACACCCACCACTAAATATTTAAGAATACAATTGATTTTCAAACCATTCATCGAATACCCACCAAATATTTAAGGATACAATTGATTTTCAAACCATTCATCGAATACCCACCAAATATTTAAGGATACAATTGATTTTCAAACCATTTATTGACCCACCACCAAATATTTAAGGATACAATTGAATTTCAAACCATTCATTGACCCACCACCAAATATTTAAGAATACATTTGATTTTCAAACCATTCATTGACCCACCACCAAATATTTAAGGATAAATTGAATTTCAAACCATTCATCGAACACCCGCCAAATATTTAAGAATACAATTGATTTTCAAACCATTCATCGAACACCCTCCAAATATATAGGAATACAATTGATTTTCAAGCCATTCATTGACCCACCACCAAATTTTTAAGGATACAATTGATTTTGAAACCATTCATCGAACACCCGCCAAATATTTAAGAATACAATTGATTTTCAAACCATTCATTGAACACCCACCAAATATTTAAGGATACAATTGATTTTCAAACCATTCATCAACCCGCCACCAAATATTTAAGGATAGAATTGACTTTCAAATCATTCATCGAACACTCATCAAATATTCAAGGATACAATTGATTTCCAAACCATTCATTGACCCGCCCACCAAATATTTAAGGATACAATTGGTTTTCAAACCATTCATCGAATGCCCACCAAATATCTAAGGATACATTTGATTTTCAAACCATTCATTGAACACCCACCACTAAATATTTAAGAATACAATTGATTTTCAAACCATTCATCGAATACCCACCAAATACTTAAGGATACAATTGATTTTCAAACCATTCATTGACCCACCACCAAATATTTAAGGATACAATTGATTTTCAAACCATTCATTGACCCACCACCAAATATTTAAGGATACAATTGATTTTCAAACCATTCATTGACCCACCACCAAATATTTAAGAATACAATTGATTTTCAAACCATTCATCAACCCGCCACCAAATATTTAAGGATAGAATTGACTTTCAAATCATTCATCGAACACCCTCCAAATATTTAAGAATACAATTGATTTTCAAGCCATTCATTGACCCACCACCAAATTTTTAAGGATACAATTGATTTTGAAACCATTCATCGAACACCCGCCAAATATTTAAGAATACAATTGATTTTCAAACCATTCATTGACCCACCACCAAATATTTAAGGATACAATTGATTTTCAAATCATTCATCAACCCGCCACCAAATATTTAAGGATAGAATTGACTTTCAAACTATTCATCAACCCGCCACCAAATATTTAAGGATACAATTGATTTTCGAACCATTCATTGACCCACCACCAAATATTTAAGAATATAATTGATTTTCAAACCATTCATCGAACACCCACCAAATATTTAAGGATATAATTGATTTTCAAACCATTCATTGAGCACCCACCAAATATTTAAGGATACAATTGATTTTCAAACCATTCATCAACCCGCCACCAAATATTTAAGGATAGAATTGACTTTCAAATCATTCATCGAACACCCATCAAATATTCAAGGATACAATTGATTTTCAAACCATTCATTGACCCGTCCACCAAATATTTAAGGATACAATTGGTTTTCAAACCATTCATCGAATGCCCACCAAATATCTAAGGATACATTTGATATTCAAACCATTCATTGAACACCCACCACTAAATATTTAAGAATACAATTGATTTTCAAACCATTCATCGAATACCCACCAAATATTTAAGGATACAATTGATTTTCAAACCATTCATCGAATACCCACCAAATTTTTAAGGATACAATTGATTTTCAAACCATTTATTGACCCACCACCAAATATTTAAGGATACAATTGATTGACCCACAACCAAATATTTAAGAATACAATTGATTTTCAAACCATTCATCGAATACCCACCAAATATTTAAGGATACAATTGATTTTCAAACCATTCATCGAATACCCACCAAATATTTAAGGATACAATTGATTTTCAAACCATTTATTGACCCACCACCAAATATTTAAGGATACAATTGATTTTCAAACCATTCATTGGCCCACCACCAAATATTTAAGGATACATTTGATTTTCAAACCATTCATTGACCCACCACCAAATATTTAAGGATAAAATTGAATTTCAAACCATTCATCGAACACCCGCCAAATATTTAAGAATACAATTGATTTTCAAACCATTCATTGACCCACCACCAAATATTTAAGGATACAAATTGATTTTCAAATCATTCATCAACCCGCCACCAAATATTTAAGGATAGAATTGACTTTCAAACTATTCATCAACCCGCCACCAAATATTTAAGGATACAATTGATTTTCAAACCATTCATTGACCCACCACCAAATATTTAAGAATATAATTGATTTTCAAACCATTCATCGAACACCCACCAAATATTTAAGGATATAATTGATTTTCAAACCATTCATTGAACACCCACCAAATATTTAAGGATACAATTGATTTTCAAACCATTCATCAACCCGCCACCAAATATTTAAGGATAGAATTGACTTTCAAATCATTCATCGAACACCCATCAAATATTCAAGGATACAATTGATTTTCAAACCATTCATTGACCTGCCCACCAAATATTTAAGGATACAATTGGTTTTCAAACCATTCATCGAATGCCCACCAAATATCTAAGGATACATTTGATTTTCAAACCATTCATTGAACACCCACCACTAAATATTTAAGAATACAATTGATTTTCAAACCATTCATCGAATACCCACCAAATATTTAAGGATACAATTGATTTTCAAACCATTCATCGAATACCCACCAATTTTTTAAGGATACAATTGATTTTCAAACCATTTATTGACCCACCGCCAAATATTTAAGGATACAATTGATTGACCCACCACCAAATATTTAAGGATACAATTGATTTTCAAACCATTCATTGACCCACCACCAAATATTTAAGAATACATTTGGTTTTCAAACCATTCATTGACCCACCACCAAATATTTAAGGATAAAATTGAATTTCAAACCATTCATCGAACACCCGCCAAATATTTAAGAATACAATTGATTTTCAAACCATTCATCGAACACCCTCCAAATATTTAAGAATACAATTGATTTTCAAGCCATTCATTGACCCACCACCAAATTTTTAAGGATACAATTGATTTTGAAACCATTCATCGAACACCCGCCAAATATTTAAGAATACAATTGATTTTCAAACCATTCATTGACCCACCACCAAATATTTAAGGATACAATTGATTTTCAAACCATTCATCAACCCGCCACCAAATATTTAAGGATAGAATTGACTTTCAAACTATTCATCAACCCGCCACCAAATATTTAAGGATACAATTGATTTTCAAACCATTCATTGACCCACCACCAAATATTTAAGAATATAATTGATTTTCAAACCATTCATCGAACACCCACCAAATATTTAAGGATATAATTGATTTTCAAACCATTCATTGAACACCCACCAAATATTTAAGGATACAATTGATTTTCAAACCATTCATCAACCCGCCACCAAATATTTAAGGATAGAATTGACTTTCAAATCATTCATCGAACACCCATCAAATATTCAAGGATACAATTGATTTTCAAACCATTCATTGACCCGCCCACCAAATATTTAAGGATACAATTGGTTTTCAAACCATTCATCGAATGCCCACCAAATATCTAAGGATACATTTGATTTTCAAACCATTCATTGAACACCCACCACTAAATATTTAAGAATACAATTGATTTTCAAACCATTCATCGAATACCCACCAAATATTTAAGGATACAATTGATTTTCAAACCATTCATCGAATACCCACCAAATATTTAAGGATACAATTGATTTTCAAACCATTTATTGACCCACCACCAAATATTTAAGGATACAATTGATTGACCCACCACCAAATATTTAAGAATACAATTGATTTTCAAACCATTCATCGAATACCCACCAAATATTTAAGGATACAATTGATTTTCAAACCATTCATCGAATACCCACCAAATATTTAAGGATACATTTGATTTTCAAACCATTCATTGACCCACCACCAAATATTTAAGGATACATTTGATTTTCAAACCATTCATTGACCCACCACCAAATATTTAAGGATAAAATTGAATTTCAAACCATTCATCGAACACCCGCCAAATATTTAAGAATACAATTGATTTTCAAACCATTCATTGACCTACCACCAAATATTTAAGAATACAATTGATTCTCAAACCATTCATCGAACACCCTCCAAATATTTAAGAATACAATTGATTTTCAAACCATTCATTGACCCACCACCAAATATTTAAGAATACAATTGATTTTCAAACCATTCATCGAACACCCTCCAAATATTTAAGAATACAATTGATTTTCAAGCCATTCATTGACCCACCACCAAATTTTTAAGGATACAATTGATTTTGAAACCATTCATCGAACACCCGCCAAATATTTAAGAATACAATTGATTTCAAACCATCATCAACCGCCACCAAATATTTAAGGATAGAAATGACTTTCAAATCATCATCGAACACCCATCAAATATTCAAGGATACAATTGATTTTCAAACCATTCATTGACCCGCCCACCAAATATTTAAGGATACAATTGGTTTTCAAACCATTCATCAAATGCCCACCAAATATCTAAGGATACATTTGATTTTCAAACCATTCATTGAACACCCACCACTAAATATTTAAGAATACAATTGATTTTCAAACCATTCATCGAATACCCACCAAATATTTAAGGATACAATTGATTGACCCACCACCAAATATTTAAGAATACAATTGATTTTCAAACCATTCATCGAATACCCACCTAATATGTAAGGATACAATTGATTTTCAAACCATTCATCGAATACCCACCAAATATTTAAGGATACAATTGATTTTCAAACCATTTATTGACCCACCACCAAATATTTAAGGATACAATTGATTTTCAAACCATTCATTGACCCACCACCAAATATTTAAGAATACATTTGATTTTCAAACCATTCATTGACCCACCACCAAATTTTTAAGGATAAAATTGAATTTCAAACCATTCATCGAACACCCGCCAAATATTTAAGAATACAATTGATTTTCAAACCATTCATCAACCCGCCACCAAATATTTAAGGATAGAATTGACTTTCAAATCATTCATCGAACACTCATCAAATATTCAAGGATACAATTGATTTCCAAACCATTCATTGACCCGCCCACCAAATATTTAAGGATACAATTGGTTTTCAAACCAATCATCGAATGCCCACCAAATATCTAAGGATACATTTGATTTTCAAACCATTCATTGAACACCCACCACTAAATATTTAAGAATACAATTGATTTTCAAACCATTCATCGAATACCCACCAAATACTTAAGGATACAATTGATTTTCAAACCATTCATTGACCCACCACCAAATATTTAAGGATACAATTGATTTTCAAACCATTCATTGACCCACCACCAAATATTTAAAAATACAATTGATTTTCAAACCATTCATCAACCCGCCACCAAATATTTAAGGATAGAATTGACTTTCAAATCATTCATCGAACACCCATCAAATATTCAAGGATACAATTGATTTTCAAACCATTCATTGATCCGCCCACCAAATATTTAAGGATACAATTGGTTTTCAAACCATTCATCGAATGCCCACCAAATATCTAAGGATACATTTGATTTTCAAACCATTCATTGAACACCCACCACTAAATATTTTAAGAATACAATTGATTTTCAAACCATTCATCGAATACCCACCAAATATTTAAGGATACAATTGATTTTCAAACCATTTCATCGAATACCCACCAAATATTTAAGGATACAATTGATTTTCAAACCATTTAATTGACCCACCACCAAATATTTTAAGGATACAATTGAATTTCAACCATTTCATTGACCCACCACCAATATTTAAGAATACATTTGATTTTCAAACCATTCATTGACCCACCACCAAATATTAAAGATAAATTGAATTTCAAACCATCATCGATCACCCGCCAAATATTAAGAATACAATTGATTTTCAAACCATTCATCGAACACCCTTCCAAATATTTAGAATACAATGATTTTCAAGCCATTCATTGACCCACCACCAAATTTTAAAGGATACAATTGATTTGAAACCATTCATCGAACACCCGCAAAATATTTAAGAATACAATTGATTTTCAAACCATTCATTGACCCACCACCAAATATTTAAGGATACAATTGATTTTCAAACCATTCATCAACCCGCCACCAAATATTTAAGGATAGAATTGACTTTCAAACTATTCATCAACCCGCCACCAAATATTTAAGGATACAATTGATTTTCAAACCATTCATTGACCCACCACCAAATATTTAAGAATATAATTGATTTTCAAACCATTCATCGAACACCCACCAAATATTTAAGGATATAATTGATTTTCAAACCATTCATTGAATACCCACCAAATATTTAAGGATACAATTGATTTTCAAACCATTCATCAACCCGCCACCAAATATTTAAGGATAGAATTGACTTTCAAATCATTCATCGAACACCCATCAAATATTCAAGGATACAATTGATTTTCAAACCATTCATTGACCCGCCCACCAAATATTTAAGGATACAATTGGTTTTCAAACCATTCATCGAATGCCCACCAAATATTCAAGGATACAATTGATTTTCAAACCATTCATCAACCCGCCACCAAATATTTAAAGATAGAATTGACTTTCAAACCATTCATCAACCCGCCACCAAATATTTAAGGATACAATTGATTTTCAAACCATTCATTGACCCACCACCAAATATTCAAGAATATAATTGATTTTCAAACCATTCATCGAACACCCACCAAATATTTAAGGATATAATTGATTTTCAAACCATTCATTGAACACCCACCAAATATTTAAGGATACAATTGATTTTCAAACCATTCATCAACCCGCCACCAAATATTTAAAGATAGAATTGACTTTCAAATCATTCATCGAACACTCATCAAATATTCAAGGATACAATTGATTTCCAAACCATTCATTGACCCGCCCACCAAATATTTAAGGATACAATTGGTTTTCAAACCATTCATCGAATGCCCACCAAATATCTAAGGATACATTTGATTTTCAAACCATTCATTGAACACCCACCACTAAATATTTAAGAATACAATTGATTTTCAAACCATTCATCGAATACCCACCAAATATTTAAGGATACAATTGATTTTCAAACCATTCATCGAATACCCACCAAATATTTAAGGATACAATTGATTTTCAAACCATTTATTGACCCACCACCAAATATTTAAGGATACAATTGATTTTCAAACCATTCATTGACCCACCACCAAATATTTAAGAATACAATTGATTTTCAAACCTTTCATTGACCCACCACCAAATATTTAAGGATACAATTGATTTTCAAACCATTCATTGACCCACCACCAAATATTTAAGAATACAATTGATTTTCAAACCATTCATCAACCCGCCACCAAATATTTGAGGATACAATTGACTTTCAAATCATTCATCGAACACCCATCAAATATTTAAGGATACAATTGATTTTCAAACCATTCATTGACCTGCCCACCAAATATTTAAGAATACAATTGATTTTCAAACCATTCATCGAACACCCTCCAAATATATAGGAATACAATTGATTTTCAAGCCATTCATTGACCCACCACCAAATTTTTAAGGATACAATTGATTTTGAAACCATTCATCGAACACCCGCCAAATATTTAAGAATACAATTGATTTTCAAACCATTCATTGACCCACCACCAAATATTTAAGGATAGAATTGACTTTCAAACTATTCATCAACCCGCCACCAAATATTTAAGGATACAATTGATTTTCAAACCATTCATTGACCCACCACCAAATATTTAAGAATATAATTGAGTTTCAAACCATTCATCGAACACCCACCAAATATTTAAGGATATAATTGATTTTCAAACCATTCATTGAACACCCACCAAATATTTAAGGATACAATTGATTTTCAAACCATTCATCAACCCGCCACCAAATATTTAAGGATAGAATTGACTTTCAAATCATTCATCGAACACCCATCAAATATTCAAGGATACAATTGATTTTCAAACCATTCATTGACCCGCCCACCAAATATTTAAGGATACAATTGGTTTTCAAACCATTCATCGAATGCCCACCAAATATTCAAGGATACAATTGATTTTCAAACCATTCATCAACCCGCCACCAAATATTTAAGGATAGAATTGACTTTCAAACCATTCATCAACCCGCCACCAAATATTTAAGGATACAATTGATTTTCAAACCATTCATTGACCCACCACCAAATATTCAAGAATATAATTGATTTTCAAACCATTCATCGAACACCCACCAAATATTTAAGGATATAATTGATTTTCAAACCATTCATTGAACACCCACCAAATATTTAAGGATACAATTGATTTTCAAACCATTCATCAACCCGCCACCAAATATTTAAGGATAGAATTGACTTTCAAATCATTCATCGAACACTCATCAAATATTCAAGGATACAATTGATTTCCAAACCATTCATTGACCCGCCCACCAAATATTTAAGGATACAATTGGTTTTCAAACCATTCATCGAATGCCCACCAAATATCTAAGGATACATTTGATTTTCAAACCATTCATTGAACACCCACCACTAAATATTTAAGAATACAATTGATTTTCAAACCATTCATCGAATACCCACCAAAAATTTAAGGATACAAATGATTTTCAAACCATTCATTGACCCACCACCAAATATTTAAGGATACAATTGATTTTCAAACCATTCATTGACCCACCACCAAATATTTAAGAATACAATTGATTTTCAAACCATTCATTGACCCACCACCAAATATTTAAGGATACAATTGATTTTCAAACCATTCATTGACCCACCACCAAATATTTAAGAATACAATTGATTTTCAAACCATTCATCAACCCGCCACCAAATATTTAAGGATAGAATTGACTTTCAAATCATTCATCGAACACCCTCCAAATATTTAAGAATACAATTGATTTTCAAGCCATTCATTGACCCACCACCAAATTTTTAAGGATACAATTGATTTTGAAACCATTCATCGAACACCCGCCAAATATTTAAGAATACAATTGATTTTCAAACCATTCATTGACCCACCACCAAATATTTAAGGATACAATTGATTTTCAAATCATTCATCAACCCGCCACCAAATATTTAAGGATAGAATTGACTTTCAAACTATTCATCAACCCGCCACCAAATATTTAAGGATACAATTGATTTTCGAACCATTCATTGACCCACCACCAAATATTTAAGAATATAATTGATTTTCAAACCATTCATCGAACACCCACCAAATATTTAAGGATATAATTGATTTTCAAACCATTCATTGAGCACCCACCAAATATTTAAGGATACAATTGATTTTCAAACCATTCATCAACCCGCCACCAAATATTTAAGGATAGAATTGACTTTCAAATCATTCATCGAACACCCATCAAATATTCAAGGATACAATTGATTTTCAAACCATTCATTGACCCACCACCAAATATTTAAGGATACAATTGATTTTCAAACCATTCATTGACCCACCACCAAATATTTAAGGATACAATTGATTTTCAAACCATTCATTGACCCACCACCAAATATTTAAGAATACAATTGATTTTCAAACCATTCATCAACCCGCCACCAAATATTTAAGGATAGAATTGACTTTCAAATCATTCATCGAACACCCTCCAAATATTTAAGAATACAATTGATTTTCAAGCCATTCATTGACCCACCACCAAATTTTTAAGGATACAATTGATTTTGAAACCATTCATCGAACACCCGCCAAATATTTAAGAATACAATTGATTTTCAAACCATTCATTGACCCACCACCAAATATTTAAGGATACAATTGATTTTCAAATCATTCATCAACCCGCCACCAAATATTTAAGGATAGAATTGACTTTCAAACTATTCATCAACCCGCCACCAAATATTTAAGGATACAATTGATTTTCAAACCATTCAATGACCCACCACCAAATATTTAAGAATACAATTGATTTTCAAACCATTCATCGAATACCCACCAATTATTTAAGGATACAATTGATTTTCAAACCATTTATGACCCACCGCCAAATATTTAAGGATACAATTGATTGTCCCACCACCAAATATTTAAGAATACAATTGATTTTCAAACCATTCATCGAATACCCACTAATATGTAAGGATACAATTGATTTTCAAACCATTCATCGAATACCCACCAAATATTTAAGGATACAATTGATTTTCAAACCATTTATTGACCCAGCACCAAATATTTAAGGATACAATTGATTTTCAAACCATTCATTGACCCACCACCAAATATTTAAGAATACATTTGATTTTCAAACCATTCATTGACCCACCACCAAATATTTAAGGATAAAATTGAATTTCAAACCATTCATCGAACACCCGCCAAATATTTAAGAATACAATTGATTTTCAAACCATTCATCAACCCGCCACCAAATATTTAAGGATAGAATTGACTTTCAAATCATTCATCGAACACTCATCAAATATTCAAGGATACAATTGATTTCCAAACCATTCATTGACCCGCCCACCAAATATTTAAGGATACATTTGATTTTCAAACCATTCATTGAACACCCACCACTAAATATTTAAGAATACAATTGATTTTCAAACCATTCATCGAATACCCACCAAATACTTAAGGATACAATTGATTTTCAAACCATTCATCGAATACCCACCAAAAATTTAAGGATACAATTGATTTTCAAACCATTTATTGACCCACCACCAAATATTTAAGGATACAATTGATTTTCAAACCATTCATTGACCCACCACCAAATATTTAAGAATACAATTGATTTTCAAACCATTCATTGACCCACCACCAAATATTTAAGGATACAATTGATTTTCAAACCATTCATTGACCCACCACCAAATATTTAAGAATACAATTGATTTTCAAACCATTCATCAACCCGCCACCAAATATTTAAGGATAGAATTGACTTTCAAATCATTCATCGAACACCCATCAAATATTCAAGGATACAATTGATTTTCAAACCATTCATTGATCCGCCCACCAAATATTTAAGGATACAATTGGTTTTCAAACCATTCATCGAATGCCCACCAAATATCTAAGGATACATTTGATTTTCAAACCATTCATTGAACACCCACCACTAAATATTTAAGAATACAATTGATTTTCAAACCATTCATAGAATACCCACCAAATATTTAAGGATACAATTGATTTTCAAACCATTCATCGAATACCCACCAAATATTTAAGGATACAATTGATTTTCAAACCATTTATTGACCCACCACCAAATATTTAAGGATACAATTGATTTTCAAACCATTCATTGACCCGCCACCAAATATTTAAGAATACATTTGATTTTCAAACCATTCATTGACCCACCACCAAATATTTAAGGATAAAATTGAATTTCAAACCATTCATCGAACACCCGCCAAATATTTAAGAATACAATTGATTTTCAAACCATTCATCGAACACCCTCCAAATATTTAAGAATACAATTGATTTTCAAGCCATTCATTGACCCACCACCAAATTTTTAAGGATACAATTGATTTTGAAACCATTCATCGAACACCCGCCAAAATATTTAAGAATACAATTGATTTTCAAACCATTCATTGACCCACCACCAAATATTTAAGGATACAATTGATTTTCAAATCATTCATCAACCCGCCACCAAATATTTAAGGATAGAATTGACTTTCAAACTATTCATCAACCCGCCACCAAATATTTAAGGATACAATTGATTTTCAAACCATTCATTGACCCACCACCAAATATTTAAGAATATAATTGATTTTCAAACCATTCACCGAACACCCACCAAATATTTAAGGATATAATTGATTTTCAAACCATTCATTGAACACCCACCAAATATTTAAGGATACAATTGATTTTCAAACCATTCATCAACCCGCCACCAAATATTTAAGGATAGAATTGACTTTCAAATCATTCATCGAACACCCATCCATCAAATATTCAAGGATACAATTGATTTTCAAACCATTCATTGACCTGCCCACCAAATATTTAAGGATACAATTGGTTTTCAAACCATTCATCGAATGCCCACCAAATATCTAAGGATACATTTGATTTTCAAACCATTCATTGAACACCCACCACTAAATATTTAAGAATACAATTGATTTTCAAACCATTCATCGAATACCCACCAAATATTTAAGGATACAATTGATTTTCAAACCATTCATCGAATACCCACCAATTTTTTAAGGATACAATTGATTTTCAAACCATTTATTGACCCACCGCCAAATATTTAAGGATACAATTGATTGACCCACCACCAAATATTTAAGAATACAATTGATTTTCAAACCATTCATCGAATACCCACCAAATATTTAAGGATACAATTGATTTTCAAACCATTCATCGAATACCCACCAAATATTTAAGGATACAATTGATTTTCAAACCATTTATTGACCCACCACCAAATATTTAAGGATACAATTGATTTTCAAACCATTCATTGACCCACCACCAAATATTTAAGAATACATTTGATTTTCAAACCATTCATTGACCCACCACCAAATATTTAAGGATAAAATTGAATTTCAAACCATTCATCGAACACCCGCCAAATATTTAAGAATACAATTGATTTTCAAACCATTCATTGACCTACCACCAAATATTTAAGAATACAATTGATTTTCAAACCATTCATCGAACACCCTCCAAATATTTAAGAATACAATTGATTTTCAAACCATTCATTGACCCACCACCAAATATTTAAGAATACAATTGATTTTCAAACCATTCATCGAACACCCTCCAAATATTTAAGAATACAATTGATTTTCAAGCCATTCATTGACCCACCACCAAATTTTTAAGGATACAATTGATTTTGAAACCATTCATCGAACACCCGCCAAATATTTAAGAATACAATTGATTTTCAAACCATTCATTGACCCACCACCAAATATTTAAGGATACAATTGATTTTCAAATCATTCATCAACCCGCCACCAAATATTTAAGGATAGAATTGACTTTCAAACTATTCATCAACCCGCCACCAAATATTTAAGGATACAATTGATTTTCAAACCATTCATTGACCCACCACCAAATATTTAAGAATATAATTGAGTTTCAAACCATTCATCGAACACCCACCAAATATTTAAGGATATAATTGATTTTCAAACCATTCATTGAACACCCACCAAATATTTAAGGATACAATTGATTTTCAAACCATTCATCAACCCGCCACCAAATATTTAAGGATAGAATTGACTTTCAAATCATTCATCGAACACCCATCAAATATTCAAGGATACAATTGATTTTCAAACCATTCATTGACCCGCCCACCAAATATTTAAGGATACAATTGGTTTTCAAACCATTCATCGAATGCCCACCAAATATCTAAGGATACATTTGATTTTCAAACCATTCATTGAACACCCACCACTAAATATTTAAGAATACAATTGATTTTCAAACCATTCATCGAATACCCACCAAATATTTAAGGATACAATTGATTTTCAAACCATTCATCGAATACCCACCAAATATTTAAGGATACAATTGATTTTCAAACCATTTATTGACCCACCACCAAATATTTAAGGATAGAATTGACTTCCAAATCATTCATCGAACACCCATCAAATATTCAAGGATACAATTGATTTTCAAACCATTCATTGACCCGCCCACCAAATATTTAAGGATACAATTGGTTTTCAAACCATTCATCGAATGCCCACCAAATATCTAAGGATACATTCGATTTTCAAACCATTCAATCAACACCCACCACTAAATATTTAAGAATACAATTGATTTTCAAACCATTCATCGAATACCCACCAAATATTTAAGGATACAATTGATTTTCAAACCATTCATCAAATACCAACCAAATATTTAAGGATACAATTGATTTTCAAACCATTTATTGACCCACCACCAAATATTTAAGGATACAATTGATTGACCCACCACCAAATATTTAAGAATACAATTGATTTTCAAACCATTCATCGAATACCCACCAAATATTTAAGGATACAATTGATTTTCAAACCATTCATCGAATACCCACCAAATATTTAAGGATACAATTGATTTTCAAACCATTTATTGACCCACCACCAAATATTTAAGGATACAATTGAATTTCAAACCATTCATTGACCCACCACCAAATATTTAAGAATACATTTGATTTTCAAACCATTCATTGACCCACCACCAAATATTTAAGGATAAAATTGAATTTCAAACCATTCATCGAACACCCGCCAAATATTTAAGAATACAATTGATTTTCAAACCATTCATCGAACACCCTCCAAATATTTAAGAATACAATTGATTTTCAAGCCATTCATTGACCCACCACCAAATTTTTAAGGATACAATTGATTTTGAAACCATTCATCGAACACCCGCAAAATATTTAAGAATACAATTGATTTTCAAACCATTCATTGACCCACCACCAAATATTTAAGGATACAATTGATTTTCAAACCATTCATCAACCCGCCACCAAATATTTAAGGATAGAATTGACTTTCAAACTATTCATCAACCCGCCACCAAATATTTAAGGATACAATTGATTTTCAAACCATTCATTGACCCACCACCAAATATTTAAGAATATAATTGATTTTCAAACCATTCATCGAACACCCACCAAATATTTAAGGATACATTTGATTTTCAAACCATTCATTGAACACCCACCACTAAATATTTAAGAATACAATTGATTTTCAAACCATTCATCGAATACCCACCAAATATTTAAGGATACAATTGATTTTCAAACCATTCATTGAGCACCCACCAATATTTAAAGATACAATTGATTTTCAAACCATTCATCAACCCGCCACCAATATTTAAGATAGAATTGACTTTCAAATCATTCATCGAACACCCATCAAATATTCAAAGGATACAATTGATTTTCAAACCATTCATTGACCCGCCACCAAATATTTAAGGATACAATTGGTTTTCAAACCAATCATCGAATGCCCACCAAATATCTAAGGATACATTTGATTTTCAAACCATTCATCGAACACCCTCCAAATATTTAGGAATACAATTGATTTTCAAGCCATTCATTGACCCACCACCAAATTTTTAAGGATACAATTGATTTTCAAACCATTTATTGACCCACCACCAAATATTTAAGGATACAATTGATTTTCAAACCATTCATTGACCCACCACCAAATATTTAAGAATACACTTGATTTTCAAACCATTCATTGACCCACCACCAAATATTTAAGGATAAAATTGAATTTCAAACCATTCATCGAACACCCGCCAAATATTTAAGAATACAATTGATTTTCAAACCATTCATCAACCCGCCACCAAATATTTAAGGATACAATTGACTTTCAAATCATTCATCGAACACTCATCAAATATTCAAGGATACAATTGATTTCCAAACCATTCATTGACCCACCACCAAATATTTAAGGATACAATTGGTTGTCAAACCATTCATCTAATGCCCACCAAATATCTAAGGATACATTTGATTTTCAAACCATTCATTGAACACCCACCACTAATTATTTAAGAATACAATTGATTTTCAAACCATTCATCGAATACCCAC
This sequence comes from Saccoglossus kowalevskii, assembly GCF_000003605.2. NCBI lineage: Eukaryota > Metazoa > Hemichordata > Enteropneusta > Harrimaniidae > Saccoglossus > Saccoglossus kowalevskii. Next base: position 102 of record NW_003128576.1, on the reverse strand, counting down.
CAAATACTTAAGGATACAATTGATTTTCAAACCATTCATCGAATACCCACCAAATATTTAAGGATACAATTGATTTTCAAACCATTTATTGACCCACCACTG
>NW_003128559.1:0-10847 GCF_000003605.2 Saccoglossus kowalevskii | reverse complement strand
TCACATAGTGTATTTAAGGTGATACCACTGTATGGAATGGTCACATTGTGTATTTAAGGTGATACCACTGTATGGAATGGTCACATAGTGTATTTAAGGTGATACATGTACCACTGTATGGAATGGTCACATAGTGTATTTAAAGTGATACCACTGTATGGAATGGTCACATAGTGTATTTAAGGTGATACCACTGTATGGAATGGTCACATAGTGTATTTAAGGTGATACATGTACCACTGTATGGAATGGTCACATAGTGTATTTAAAGTGATACCACTGTATGGAATGGTCACATAGTGTATTTAAAGTGATACCACTGTATGGAATGGTCACATAGTGTATTTAAAGTAATACCACTGTATGGAATGGTCACATAGTGTATTTAAGGTGATACCACTGAATGGAATGGTCACATAGTGTATTTAAGGTGATACCACTGTATGGAATGGTCACATAGTGTATTTAAAGTGATACCACTGTATGGAATGGTCACATAGTGTATTTAAAGTGATACCACTGTATGGAATGGTCACATAGTGTATTTAAAGTGATACCACTGTATGGAATGGTCACATAGTGTATTTAAAGTGATACCACTGTATGGAATGGTCACATAGTGTATTTAAGGTGATACCACTGAATGGAATGGTCACATAGTGTATTTAAGGTGATACCACTGTATGGAATGGTCACATAGTGTATTTAAGGTGATACCACTGTATGGAATGGTCACATAGTGTATTTAAGGTGATACCACTGTATGGAATGGTCACATAGTGTATTTAAAGTGATACCACTGTATGGAATGGTCACATAGTGTATTTAAAGTGATACATGTACCACTGTATGGAATGGTCACATAGTGTATTTAAAGTGATACCACTGTATGGAATGGTCACATAGTGTATTTAAGTGATACCACTGTATGGAATGGTCACATAGTGTATTTAAAGTGATACCACTGTATGGAATGGTCACATAGTGTATTTAAGTGATACATGTACCACTGTATGGAATGTCACATAGTGTATTTAAAGTGATACCACTGTATGGAATGGTCACATAGTGTATTTAAGGTGATACCACTGTATGGAATGGTCCACATAGTGTATTTAAAGTGATAACCACTGTATGGAATGGTCACATAGTGTATTTAAAGTGATACCACTGTATGGAACGGTCACATAGTGTATTTAAAGTGATACCACTGTATGGAATGGTCACATAGTGTATTTAAGGTGATACCACTGTATGGAATGGTCACATAGTGTATTTAAAGTGATACCACTGTATGGAATGGTCACATAGTGTATTTAAGGTGATACCACTGTATGGAATGGTCACATAGTGTATTTAAGGTGATACCACTGTATGGAATGGTCACATAGTGTATTTAAAGTGATACCACTGTATGGAATGGTCACATAGTGTATTTAAAGTGATACATGTACCACTGTATGGAATGGTCACATAGTGTATTTAAGGTGATACCACTGTATGGAATGGTCACATAGTGTATTTAAAGTGATACCACTGTATGGAATGGTCACATAGTGTATTTAAGGTGATACCACTGTATGGAATGGTCACATAGTGTATTTAAGGTGATACATGTACCACTGTATGGAATGGTCACATAGTGTATTTAAGGTGATACCACTGTATGGAATGGTCACATAGTGTATTTAAAGTGATACCACTGTATGGAATGGTCACATAGTGTATTTAAGGTGATACCACTGTATGGAATGGTCACATAGTGTATTTAAGGTGATACCACTGTATGGAATGGTCACATAGTGTATTTAAAGTGATATATGTACCACTGTATGGAATGGTCACATAGTGTATTTAAGGTGATACCACTGTATGGAATGGTCACATAGTGTATTTAAAGTGATACCACTGTATGGAATGGTCACATAGTGTATTTAAAGTGATACCACTGTATGGAATGGTCACATAGTGTATTTAAAGTGATACCACTGTATGGAATGGTCACATAGTGTATTTAAGGTGATACCACTGTATGGAATGGTCACATAGTGTATTTAAAGTGATATATGTACCACTGTATGGAATGGTCACATAGTGTATTTAAGGTGATACCACTGTATGGAATGGTCACATAGTGTATTTAAAGTGATACCACTGTATGGAATGGTCACATAGTGTATTTAAAGTGATACCACTGTATGGAATGGTCACATAGTGTATTTAAGGTGATACCACTGTATGGAATGGTCACATAGTGTATTTAAAGTGATACCACTGTATGGAATGGTCACATAGTGTATTTAAAGTGATACCACTGTATGGAATGGTCACATAGTGTATTTAAAGTGATACCACTGTATGGAATGGTCACATAGTGTATTTAAGGTGATACCACTGTATGGAATGGTCACATAGTGTATTTAAAGTGATACCACTGTATGGAATGGTCACATAGTGTATTTAAGGTGATACCACTGTATGGAATGGTCACATAGTGTATTTAAGGTGATACATGTACCACTGTATGGAATGATCACATAGTGTATTTAAGGTGATACCACTGTATGGAATGGTCACATAGTGTATTTAAAGTGATACCACTGTATGGAATGGTCACATAGTGTATTTAAAGTGATACATGTACCACTGTATGGAATGGTCACATAGTGTACATGTATTTAAGGTGATACCACTGTATGGAATGGTCACATAGTGTATTTAAAGTGATACCACTGTATGGAATGGTCACATAGTGTATTTAAGGTGATACCACTGTATGGAATGGTCACATAGTGTATTTAAGGTGATACCACTGTATGGAATGGTCACATAGTGTATTTAAGGTGATACCACTGTATGGAATGGTCACATAGTGTATTTAAGGTGATACCACTGTATGGAATGGTCACATAGTGTATTTAAAGTGATACCACTGTATGGAATGGTCACATAGTGTATTTAAAGTGATACCACTGTATGGAATGGTCACATAGTGTATTTAAGGTGATACCACTGTATGGAATGGTCACATAGTGTATTTAAAGTGATACCACTGTATGGAATGGTCACATAGTGTATTTAAGGTGATACCACTGTATGGAATGGTCACATAGTGTATTTAAGGTGATACCACTGTATGGAATGGTCACATAGTGTATTTAAGGTGATACCACTGTATGGAATGGTCACATAGTGTATTTAAGGTGATACATGTACCACTGTATGGAATGGTCACATAGTGTATTTAAAGTGATACCACTGTATGGAATGGTCACATAGTGTATTTAAAGTGATACCACTGTATGGAATGGTCACATAGTGTATTTAAGGTGATACCACTGTATGGAATGGTCACATAGTGTATTTAAAGTGATATCACTGTATGGAATGGTCACATAGTGTATTTAAAGTGATACCACTGTATGGAATGGTCACATAGTGTATTTAAGGTGATACCACTGTATGGAATGGTCACATAGTGTATTTAAAGTGATACCACTGTATGGAATGGTCACATAGTGTATTTAAAGTGATACCACTGTATGGAATGGTCACATAGTGTATTTAAAGTGATACATGTACCACTGTATGGAATGGTCACATAGTGTATTTAAGGTGATACCACTGTATGGAATGGTCACATAGTGTATTTAAGGTGATACCACTGTATGGAATGGTCACATAGTGTATTTAAGGTGATACCACTGTATGGAATGGTCACATAGTGTATTTAAAGTGATACCACTGTATGGAATGGTCACATAGTGTATTTAAGGTGATACCACTGTATGGAATGGTCACATAGTGTATTTAAAGTGATACCACTGTATGGAATGGTCACATAGTGTATTTAAAGTGATACCACTGTATGGAATGGTCACATAGTGTATTTAAGGTGATACCACTGTATGGAATGGTCACATAGTGTATTTAAAGTGATACCACTGTATGGAATGGTCACATAGTGTATTTAAGGTGATACCACTGTATGGAATGGTCACATAGTGTATTTAAGGTGATACCACTGTATGGAATGGTCACATAGTGTATTTAAGGTGATACCACTGTATGGAATGGTCACATAGTGTATTTAAGGTGATACCACTGTATGGAATGGTCACATAGTGTATTTAAAGTGATACCACTGTATGGAACGGTCACATAGTGTATTTAAAGTGATACCACTGTATGGAATGGTCACATAGTGTATTTAAGGTGATACCACTGTATGGAATGGTCACATAGTGTATTTAAAGTGATACCACTGTATGGAATGGTCACATAGTGTATTTAAGGTGATACCACTGTATGGAATGGTCACATAGTGTATTTAAGGTGATACCACTGTATGGAATGGTCACATAGTGTATTTAAAGTGATACCACTGTATGGAATGGTCACATAGTGTATTTAAAGTGATACATGTACCACTGTATGGAATGGTCACATAGTGTATTTAAGGTGATACCACTGTATGGAATGGTCACATAGTGTATTTAAAGTGATACCACTGTATGGAATGGTCACATAGTGTATTTAAAGTGATACCACTGTATGGAATGGTCACATAGTGTATTTAAAGTGATACATGTACCACTGTATGGAATGGTCACATAGTGTATTTAAGTGATACCACTGTATGGAATGGTCACATAGTGTATTTAAAGTGATACCACTGTATGGAATGGTCACATAGTGTATTTAAGGTGATACCACTGTATGGAATGGTCACATAGTGTATTTAAGGTGATACCACTGTATGGAATGGTCACATAGTGTATTTAAGGTGATACCACTGTATGGAATGGTCACATAGTGTATTTAAGTTGATACCACTGTATGGAATGGTCACATAGTGTATTTAAAGTGATACCACTGTATGGAATGGTCACATAGTGTATTTAAAGTGATACCACTGTATGGAATGGTCACATAGTGTATTTAAGGTGATACCACTGTATGGAATGGTCACATAGTGTATTTAAAGTGATACCACTGTATGGAATGGTCACATAGTGTATTTAAGGTGATACCACTGTATGGAATGGTCACATAGTGTATTTAAGGTGATACCACTGTATGGAATGGTCACATAGTGTATTTAAAGTGATACCACTGTATGGAATGGTCACATAGTGTATTTAAAGTGATACCACTGTATGGAATGGTCACATAGTGTATTTAAGGTGATACCACTGTATGGAATGGTCACATAGTGTATTTAAAGTGATACCACTGTATGGAATGGTCACATAGTGTATTTAAAGTGATACCACTGTATGGAATGGTCACATAGTGTATTTAAAGTGATACATGTACCACTGTATGGAATGGTCACATAGTGTATTTAAGGTGATACCACTGTATGGAATGGTCACATAGTGTATTTAAAGTGATACCACTGTATGGAATGGTCACATAGTGTATTTAAGGTGATACCACTGTATGGAATGGTCACATAGTGTATTTAAAGTGATACCACTGTATGGAATGGTCACATAGTGTATTTAAAGTGATACATGTACCACTGTATGGAATGGTCACATAGTGTACATGTATTTAAGGTGATACCACTGTATGGAATGGTCACATAGTGTATTTAAAGTGATACCACTGTATGGAATGGTCACATAGTGTATTTAAGGTGATACCACTGTATGGAATGGTCACATAGTGTATTTAAAGTGATACCACTGTATGGAATGGTCACATAGTGTATTTAAGGTGATACCACTGTATGGAATGGTCACATAGTGTATTTAAGGTGATACCACTGTATGGAATGGTCACATAGTGTATTTAAAGTGATACCACTGTATGGAATGGTCACATAGTGTATTTAAAGTGATACCACTGTATGGAATGGTCACATAGTGTATTTAAGGTGATACCACTGTATGGAATGGTCACATAGTGTATTTAAAGTGATACCACTGTATGGAATGGTCACATAGTGTATTTAAGGTGATACCACTGTATGGAATGGTCACATAGTGTATTTAAAGTGATACCACTGTATGGAATGGTCACATAGTGTATTTAAAGTGATACCACTGTATGGAATGGTCACATAGTGTATTTAAGGTGATACCACTGTATGGAATGGTCACATAGTGTATTTAAAGTGATACCACTGTATGGAATGGTCACATAGTGTATTTAAGGTGATACCACTGTATGGAATGGTCACATAGTGTATTTAAGGTGATACCACTGTATGGAATGGTCACATAGTGTATTTAAAGTGATACCACTGTATGGAATGGTCACATAGTGTATTTAAAGTGATACATGTACCACTGTATGGAATTGTCACATAGTGTATTTAAGGTGATACCACTGTATGGAATGGTCACATAGTGTATTTAAAGTGATACCACTGTATGGAATGGTCACATAGTGTATTTAAGGTGATACCACTGTATGGAATGGTCACATAGTGTATTTAAAGTGATACCACTGTATGGAATGGTCACATAGTGTATTTAAAGTGATACACGTACCACTGTATGGAATGGTCACATAGGTGTATTTAAAGTGATACCACTGTATGGAATGGTCACATAGTGTATTTAAGGTGATACCACCTGTATGGAATGGTCACATAGTGTATTTAAAGTGATACCACTGTATGGAATGGTCACATAGTGTATTTAAGGTGATACCACTGTATGGAATGGTCACATAGTGTATTTAAGGTGATACATGTACCACTGTATGGAATGATCACATAGTGTATTTAAGGTGATACCACTGTATGGAATGGTCACATAGTGTATTTAAACTGATACCACTGTATGGAATGGTCACATAGTGTATTTAAAGTGATACATGTACCACTGTATGGAATGGTCACTTAGTGTACATGTATTTAAGGTGATACCACTGTATGGAATGGTCACATAGTGTATTTAAAGTGATACCACTGTATGGAATGGTCACATAGTGTATTTAAGGTGATACCACTGTATGGAATGGTCACATAGTGTATTTAAAGTGATACCACTGTATGGAATGGTCACATAGTGTATTTAAGGTGATACCACTGTATGGAATGGTCACATAGTGTATTTAAGGTGATACCACTGTATGGAATGGTCACATAGTGTATTTAAGGTGATATCACTGTATGGAATGGTCACATAGTGTATTTAAAGTGATACCACTGTATGGAATGGTCACATAGTGTATTTAAAGTGATACCACTGTATGGAATGGTCACATAGTGTATTTAAGGTGATACCACTGTATGGAATGGTCACATAGTGTATTTAAAGTGATACCACTGTATGGAATGGTCACATAGTGTATTTAAGGTGATACCACTGTATGGAATGGTCACATAGTGTATTTAAGGTGATACCACTGTATGGAATGGTCACATAGTGTATTTAAGGTGATACCACTGTATGGAATGGTCACATAGTGTATTTAAGGTGATACCACTGTATGGAATGGTCACATAGTGTATTTAAAGTGATACCACTGTATGGAATGGTCACATAGTGTATTTAAAGTGATACCACTGTATGGAATGGTCACATAGTGTATTTAAGGTGATACCACTGTATGGAATGGTCACATAGTGTATTTAAAGTGATACCACTGTATGGAATGGTCACATAGTGTATTTAAGGTGATACCACTGTATGGAATGGTCACATAGTGTATTTAAGGTGATACCACTGTATGGAATGGTCACATAGTGTATTTAAAGTGATACCACTGTATGGAATGGTCACATAGTGTATTTAAAGTGATACCACTGTATGGAATGGTCACATAGTGTATTTAAGGTGATACCACTGTATGGAATGGTCACATAGTGTATTTAAAGTGATACCACTGTATGGAATGGTCACATAGTGTATTTAAAGTGATACCACTGTATGGAATGGTCACATAGTGTATTTAAAGTGATACATGTACCACTGTATGGAATGGTCACATAGTGTATTTAAGGTGATACCACTGTATGGAATGGTCACATAGTGTATTTAAAGTGATACCACTGTATGGAATGGTCACATAGTGTATTTAAGGTGATACCACTGTATGGAATGGTCACATATTGTATTTAAAGTGATACCACTGTATGGAATGGTCACATAGTGTATTTAAAGTGATACATGTACCACTGTATGGAATGGTCACATAGTGTACATGTATTTAAGGTGATACCACTGTATGGAATGGTCACATAGTGTATTTAAAGTGATACCACTGTATGGAATGGTCACATAGTGTATTTAAGGTGATACCACTGTATGGAATGGTCACATAGTGTATTTAAAGTGATACCACTGTATGGAATGGTCACATAGTGTATTTAAGGTGATACCACTGTATGGAATGGTCACATAGTGTATTTAAGGTGATACCACTGTATGGAATGGTCACATAGTGTATTTAAGGTGATATCACTGTATGGAATGGTCACATAGTGTATTTAAAGTGATACCACTGTATGGAATGGTCACATAGTGTATTTAAAGTGATACCACTGTATGGAATGGTCACATAGTGTATTTAAGGTGATACCACTGTATGGAATGGTCACATAGTGTATTTAAAGTGATACCACTGTATGGAATGGTCACATAGTGTATTTAAGGTGATACCACTGTATGGAATGGTCACATAGTGTATTTAAGGTGATACATGTACCACTGTATGGAATGGTCACATAGTGTATTTAAGGTGATACCACTGTATGGAATGGTCACATAGTGTATTTAAGGTGATACCACTGTATGGAATGGTCACATAGTGTATTTAAAGTGATACCACTGTATGGAATGGTCACATAGTGTATTCAAAGTGATACCACTGTATGGAATGGTCACATAGTGTATTTAAAGTGATACCACTGTATGGAATGGTCACATAGTGTATTTAAGGTGAAACCACTGTATGGAATGGTCACATAATGTATTTAAAGTGATACCACTGTATGGAATGGTCACATAGTATATTTAAAGTGATACCACTGTATGGAATGGTCACATAGTGTATTTAAAGTGATACCACTGTATGGAATGGTCACATAGTGTATTTAAGGTGATACCACTGTATGGAATGGTCACATAGTGTATTTAAAGTGATACCACTGTATGGAATGGTCACATAGTGTATTTAAAGTGATACCACTGTATGGAATGGTCACATAGTGTATTTAAAGTGATACCACTGTGTGGAATGGTCACATAGTGTATTTAAAGTGATACCACTGTATGGAATGGTCACATAGTGTATTTAAAGTGATACCACTGTATGGAATGGTCACATAGTGTATTTAAGGTGATACATGTACCACTGTATGGAATGGTCACAGTGTATTTAAGGTGATACCACTGTATGGAATGGTCACAGTGTATTTAAAGTGATACCACTGTATGGAATGGTCACATAGTGTATTTAAGGTGATACCACTGTATGGAATGGTCACATAGTGTATTTAAAGTGATACATGTACCACTGTATGGAATGGTCACATAGTGTATTTAAAGTGATACCACTGTATGGAATGGTCACATAGTGTATTTAAGGTGATACCACTGTATGGAATGGTCACATAGTGTATTTAAGGTGATACCACTGTATGGAATGGTCACATAGTGTATTTAAAGTGATACCACTGTATGGAATGGTCACATAGTGTATTTAAGGTGATACCACTGTATGGAATGGTCACATAGTGTATTTAAAGTGATACCACTGTATGGAATGGTCACATAGTGTATTTAAAGTGATACCACTGTATGGAATGGTCACATAGTGTATTTAAAGTGATACCACTGTACGATGGTTCACATACATGTAGTGTATTTAAAGTGATACATGTACCACTGTATGGAATGGTCACATAGTGTATTTAAAGTGATACCACTGTATGGAATGGTCACATAGTGTATTTAAAGTGATACCACTGTATGGAATGGTCACATAGTGTATTTAAGGTGATACCACTGTATGGAATGGTCACATAGTGTATTTAAGGTGATACCACTGTATGGAATGGTCACATAGTGTATTTAAAGTGATACCACTGTATGGAATGGTCACATAGTGTATTTAAAGTGATACATGTACCACTGTATGGAATTGTCACATAGTGTATTTAAGGTGATACCACTGTATGGAATGGTCACATAGTGTATTTAAAGTGATACCACTGTATGGAATGGTCACATAGTGTATTTAAGGTGATACCACTGTATGGAATGGTCACATAGTGTATTTAAGGTGATACCACTGTATGGAATGGTCACATAGTGTATTTAAAGTGATACACGTACCACTGTATGGAATGGTCACATAGTGTATTTAAAGTGATACCACTGTATGGAATGGTCACATAGTGTATTTAAGGTGATACCACTGTATGGAATGGTCACATAGTGTATTTAAGGTGATACCACTGTATGGAATGGTCACATAGTGTATTTAAGGTGATACCACTGTATGGAATGGTCACATAGTGTATTTAAAGTGATACCACTGTATGGAATGGTCACATAGTGTATTTAAGGTGATACCACTGTATGGAATGGTCACATAGTGTATTTAAAGTGATACCACTGTATGGAATGGTCACATAGTGTATTTAAGGTGATACCACTGTATGGAATGGTCACATAGTGTATTTAAAGTGATACCACTGTATGGAATGGTCACATAGTGTATTTAAGGTGATACCACTGTATGGAATGGTCACATAGTGTATTTAAGGTGATACATGTACCACTGTATGGAATGGTCACATAGTGTATTTAAAATGATACCACTGTATGGAATGGTCACATAGTGTATTTCACACTAAAGTTAAGATTTATATTTTATAACAA
>NW_003128530.1:0-16152 GCF_000003605.2 Saccoglossus kowalevskii | reverse complement strand
TGCTCTGGGTACACTGGTTCACATGTCATTGTATACACCCAAGTCTTCTCTGAATACACTGGCTCACATGTTATAGTGTACACATCAGTCTGCTCTGGATACACTGGTTCACATGTTATTGTATACACCAAAATCTGCTCTGGACAAACTGGTTCACATGTCATTGTATACACCCAAGTCTTCTCTGGATACACTGGCTCACATGTTATAGTGTACACATCAGTCTGCTCTGGATACACTGGTTCACATGTTATTGTACACACCCCTGTCTGCTCTGGACACACTGGTTCACATGTTATTGTATACACCCCTGTCTGCTCTGGATACACTGGTTGACATAACATTGTATTCACCCAAGTCTGCTCTGGATACACTGGCTCACAAGTCATTGTATACTCCCGCGTTTGGTCTGGATACACTGGGTCACATGTCATTGTATACACCCCTGTCTGCTCTGGACACACTGGTTCACATGTTATTGTATACATCCAAGTCTGCTCTGGGTACACTGGTTCACATGTTATTGTATACACCCAAGTCTGCTCTGGGTACACTGGTTCACATGTTATAGTGTGCACCCAAGCCTGCTCTGGATACACTGGCTCACATGTCATTGTATACACCAAAGTCTGCTATGGATACACTGGCTCACATGTCATTGTATACACCCGAATCTGCTCTGGATACACTGGTCCACATGTCATTGTATACACCCAAGTGTGCTATGGATACACTGGCTCACATGTCATTGTATACACCCCAGTCTGCTCTGGGTACTCTGGTTCACATGTCATTGTATACACATCAGTCTGCTCTGGATACACTGGTTCACATGTCATTGTATACACCCCAGTCTGCACTGGATACACTGGTTCACTTGTTATTGTATACACCCCAGTCTGCTCTTGGTACACTGGTTCACTTGTTATTGTATACACCCCTGTCTGCTCTGGACACACTGGTTCACATGTTATTGTACACACCCCTGTCTGCTCTGGACACACTGGTTCACTTGTTATTGTATACACCCCAGTCTGTTCTGGGTACACTGGTTCACATGTCATTGTATACACCCAAGTCTTCTCTGGATACACTGGCTCACACGTCATTGTATACACCCCAGTCTGCTCTGGACACACTGGTTCACTTGTTATTGTATACACCCCAGTCTGCTCTGGGTACACTGGTTCACTTGTTATTGTATACACCCCAGTCTGCACTGGATACACTGGTTGACATGTCATTCCATGCATCCCAGTCTGCTCTGGATACACTGGTTCACTTGTTATTGTATACACCCCAGTCTGCTCTGGATACACTGGTTCACATGTCATTGTATACACCCCAGTCTGCTCTGGGTACACTGGTTCACTTGTTATTGTATACACCCAAGCCTGCTCTGGATACACTGGCTCACATCTCATTGTATACACCCGAGTCAGCTCTGGATACACTGGTTGAAATGTCATTCTATGCACCCCAGTCTGCTCTAGATACACTGGTCCACATGTTATTGTATACACCCCAGTCTGCTCTGGATACACTGGTTCACATGTCATTGTATACACCCCAGTCTGCTCTGGTTACACTGGTTCACTTGTTATTGTATACACCCCAGTCTGCACTGGATACACTGGTTCACTTGTTATTGTATACACCCCAGTCTGCTCTTGGTACACTGGTTCACTTGTTATTGTATACACCCCAGTCTGCTCTGGATACACTGGTTCACTTGTTATTGTATACACCCCAGTCTGCTCTGGATACATTGGTTCACTTGTTATTGTATACACCCCAGTCTGCTCTGGGTACACTGGTTCACTTGTTATTGTATACACCCCAGTCTGCTCTGGACACACTGGTTCACATGTTATTGTACACACCCCTGTCTGCTCTGGACACACTGGTTCACTTGTTATTGTATACACCCCAGTCTCCTCTGGGTACACTGGTTCACATGTCATTGTATACACCCAAGTCTTCTCTGGATACACTGGCTCACACGTCATTGTATACACCCCAGCCTGCTCTGGACACACTGGTTCACTTGTTATTGTATACACCCCAGTCTGCTCTGGGTACACTTGTTCACTTGTTATTGTATACACCCCAGTCTGCACTGGATACACTGGTTGACATGTCATTCCATGCATCCCAGTCTTCTCTGGATACACTGGCTCACATGTTATAGTGTACACATCAGTCTGCTCTGGATACACTGGTTCACATGTTATTGTACACACCCCTGTCTGCTCTGGACACACTGGTTCACATGTTATTGTATACACCCCTGTCTGCTCTGGATACACTGGTTGACATAACATTGTATTCACCCAAGTCTGCTCTGGATACACTGGCTCACAAGTCATCGTATACTCCCGTGTTTGGTCTGGATACACTGGGTCACATGTCATTGTATACACCCCTGTCTGCTCTGGACACACTGGTTCACATGTTATTGTATACATCCAAGTCTGCTCTGGGTACACTGGTTCACATGTTATTGTATACACCCAAGTCTGCTCTGGGTACACTGGTTCACATGTTATAGTGTGCACCCAAGCCTGCTCTGGATACACTGGCTCACATGTCATTGTATACACCAAAGTCTGCTATGGATACACTGGCTCACATGTCATTGTATACACCCGAGTCTGCTCTGGATACACTGGTCCACATGTCATTGTATACACCCAAGTCTGCTGTGAATACACTGGCTCACATGTCATTGTATACACCAAAGTCTGCTCTGGATACACTGGCTCACATGTCATTGTATACACCCGAGTCTGCTCTGGATACACTGGTTGAAATGTCATTCTATGCACCCCAGTCTGCTATGGATACACTGGCTCACATGTCATTGTATACACCCCAGTCTGCTCTGGGTACTCTGGTTCACATGTCATTGTATACACATCAGTCTGCTCTGGATACACTGGTTCACATGTCATTGTATACACCCCAGTCTGCACTGGATACACTGGTTCACTTGTTATTGTATACACCCCAGTCTGCTCTTGGTACACTGGTTCACTTGTTATTGTATACACCCCTGTCTGCTCTGGATACACTGGTTCACTTGTTATTGTATACACCCCAGTCTGCTCTGGACACACTGGTTCACATGTTATTGTACACACCCCTGTCTGCTCTGGACACACTGGTTCACTTGTTATTGTATACACCCCAGTCTGCTCTGGGTACACTGGTTCACTTGTTATTGTATACACCCCAGTCTGCTCTGGACACACTGGTTCACATGTTATTGTACACACCCCTGTCTGCTCTGGACACACTGGTTCACTTGTTATTGTATACACCCCAGTCTGTTCTGGGTACACTGGTTCACATGTCATTGTATACACCCAAGTCTTCTCTGGATACACTGGCTCACACGTCATTGTATACACCCCAGTCTGCTCTGGACACACTGGTTCACTTGTTATTGTATACACCCCAGTCTGCTCTGGGTACACTGGTTCACTTGTTATTGTATACACCCCAGTCTGCACTGGATACACTGGTTGACATGTCATGCCATGCATCCCCAGTCTGCTCTGGATACACTGGTTCACTTGTTATGTATACACCCCAGTCTGCTCTGGACACACTGGTTCACTTGTTATTGTATACACCCCAGTCTGCTCTGGGTACACTGGTTCACTTGTTATTGTATACACCCCAGTCTGCACTGGATACACTGGTTGACATGTCATGCCATGCATCCCAGTCTGCTCTGGATACACTGGTTCACTTGTTATTGTATACACCCCAGTCTGCTCTGGATACACTGGTTCACATGTCATTGTATACACCCCAGTCTGCTCTGGGTACACTGGTTCACTTGTTATTGTATACACCCCAGTCTGCTCTGGATACACTGGTTCACATGTTATTGTACACAACCCTGTCTGCTCTGGACACACTGGTTCACATGTTATTGTATACACCCCTGTCTGCTCTGGATACACTGGTTGACATAACATTGTATTCACCCAAGTCTGCTCTGGATACACTGGCTCACAAGTCATTGTATACTCCCGCATTTGGTCTGGATACACTGGCTCACATGTCATTGTATACACCCCTGTCTGCTCTGGACACACTGGTTCACATGTTATTGTATACACCCAAGTCTGCTCTGGGTACACTGGTTCACATGTTATAGTGTGCACCCAAGCCTGCTCTGGATTCACTGGCTCACATGTCATTGTATACACCAAAGTCTGCTATGGATACACTGGCTCATATGTCATTGTATACACCCGAGTCTGCTCTGGATACACTGGTCCACATGTCATTGTATACACCCAAGTCTGCTGTGGATACACTGGCTCACATGTCATTGTATACACCAAAGTCTGCTCTGGATACACTGGCTCACATGTCATTGTATACACCCGAGTCTGCTCTGGATACACTGGTTGAAATGTCATTCTATGCACCCCAGTCTGCTGTGGATACACTGGCTCACATGTCATCGTATACACCCAAGTCTGTTCTGGGTACAGCGGTTGACATGTCATTGTATACACCAAAAGTCTGCTCTGGATACACTGGTTCACATGTTATTGTACACACCCCTGTCTGCTCTGGACACACTGCTTGAACATGTCATTCTATGCACCCCAGTCTGCTCTGGGATACTCTGGTTCACATGTCATTGTATACACATCAGTCTGCTCTGGATACACTGGTTCACATGTCATTGTATACACCCCAGTCTGCTCTGGTTACACTGGTTCACTTGTTATTGTATACACCCCAGTCTGCACTGGATACACTGGTTCACTTGTTATTGTATACACCCCAGTCTGCTCTTGGTACACTGGTTCACTTGTTATTGTATACACCCCTGTCTGCTCTGGATACACTGGTTCACTTGTTATTGTATACACCCCAGTCTGCTCTGGATACACTGGTTCACTTGTTATTGTATACACCCCAGTCTGCTCTGGGTACACTGGTTCACTTGTTATTGTATACACCCCAGTCTGCTCTGGACACACTGGTTCACATGTTATTGTACACACCCCTGTCTGCTCTGGACACACTGGTTCACTTGTTATTGTATACACCCCAGTCTGTTCCGGGTACACTGGTTCACATGTCATTGTATACACCCAAGTCTTCTCTGGATACACTGGCTCACACGTCATTGTATACACCCCAGTCTGCTCTGGACACACTGGTTCACTTGTTATCGTATACACCCCAGTCTGCTCTGGGTACACTGGTTCACTTGTTATTGTATACACCCCAGTCTGCACTGGATACACTGGTTGACATGTCATTCCATGCACCCCAGTCTGCTCTGGGTACACTGGTTCACTTGTTATTGTATACACCCCAGTCTGCTCTGGATACACTGGCTCACTTGTTATTGTATACACCCCAGTCTGCTCTGGATACACTGGTTCACTTGTTATTGTATACACCCCAGTCTGCTCTGGGTACTCCCCAGTCTGCTCTGGATACACTGGCTCACATGTCATTGTATACACCCCAGTCTGCTCTGGGTTCACTTGTTATTGTATACACCCCAGTCTGCACTGGATACACTGGTTGACATGTCATTCTATGCATCCAAGTCTGCTCTGGATACACTGGTTGACATGTCATTCCATGCATCCCAGACTGCTCTGGATACACTGGTTCACTTGTCATTGTATACACCCCAGTCTGCTCTGGATACACTGGTTGACATGTCATTCCATGCATCCCAGTCTGCTCTAGATACACTGGTCCACATGTTATTGTATACACCCCAGTCTGCTCTGGATACACTGGTTCACATGTCATTGTATACACCCCAGTCTGCTCTGGTTACACTGGTTCACTTGTTATTGTATACACCCCAGTCTGCACTGGATACACTGGTTCACTTGTTATTGTATACACCCCAGTCTGCTCTTGGTACACTGGTTCACTTGTTATTGTATACACCCCAGTCTGCTCTGGATACACTGGTTCACTTGTTATTGTATACACCCCAGTCTGCTCTGGATACACTGGTTCACTTGTTATTGTATACACCCCAGTCTGCTCTGGGTACACTGGTTCACTTGTTATTGTATACACCCCAGTCTGCTCTGGACACACTGGTTCACATGTTATTGTACACACCCCTGTCTGCTCTGGACACACTGGTTCACTTGTTATTGTATACACCCCAGTCTGCTCTGGGTACACTGGTTCACATGTCATTGTATACACCCAAGTCTTCTCTGGATACACTGGCTCACACGTCATTGTATACACCCCAGCCTGCTCTGCACACACTGGTTCACTTGTTATTGTATACACCCCAGTCTGCTCTGGGTACACTGGTTCACTTGTTATTGTATACACCCCAGTCTGCACTGGATACACTGGTTGACATGTCATTCCATGCATCCCAGTCTGCTCTGGATACACTGGTTCACTTGTTATTGTATACACCCCAGTCTGCTCTGGATACACTGGTTCACATGTCATTGTATACACCCCAGTCTGCTCTGGGTACACTGGTTCACTTGTTATTGTATACACCCAAGCCTGTTCTGGATACACTGGCTCACATCTCATTGTATACACCCGAGTCAGCTCTGGATACACTGGTTGAAATGTCATTCTATGCACCCCAGTCTGCTCTAGATACACTGGTCCACATGTTATTGTATACATCCCAGTCTACTCTGGATACACTGGTTCACATGTCATTGTATACACCCCAGTCTGCTCTGGTTACACTGGTTCACTTGTTATTGTATACACCCCAGTCTGCACTGGATACACTGGTTCACTTGTTATTGTATACACCCCAGTCTGCTCTTGGTACACTGGTTCACTTGTTATTGTATACACCCCAGTCTGCTCTGGATACACTGGTTCACTTGTTATTGTATACACCCCAGCCTGCTCTGGGTACACTGGTTCACTTGTTATTGTATACACCCCAGTCTGCTCTGGACACACTGGTTCACATGTTATTGTACACACCCCTGTCTGCTCTGGACACACTGGTTCACTTGTTATTGTATACACCCCAGTCTGCTCTGGGTACACTGGTTCACATGTCATTGTATACACCCAAGTCTTCTCTGGATACACTGGCTCACACGTCATTGTATACACCCCAGTCTGCTCTGGACACACTGGTTCACATGTTATTGTATACACCCAAGTCTGCTCTGGGTACACTTGTTCACATGTTATAGTGTGCACCCAAGCCTGCTCTGGATACACTGGTTCACATGTCATTGTATACACCAAAGTCTGCTATGGATACACTGGCTCACATGTCATTGTATACACCCGAGTCTGCTCTGGGACACACCTGGTCCACATGTCATTGTATACACCCCAGTCTTCTCTGGATACATTGGTTGACATGTCATAGTATGCATATCAGTCTGCTCTGGATACAATGGTTCACATAATATTGTATACACCACAGTCTGCTCTGGACACACTGGTTCACATGTCATTGTATACACCCAAGTCTTCTCTGGATACACTGGCTCACATGTTATAGTGTACACATCAGTCTGCTCTGGATACACTGGTTCACATGTTATTGTATACACCCAAGTCTGCTCTGGGTACACTGGTTCACTTGTTATTGTATACATCCCAGTCTGCTCTGGATACACTGGCTCACACGTCATTGTATACACCCCAATCTGCTCTGGTTCACTTGTCATTGTATACACCCCAGTCTGCTCTGGACACACTGGTTCACTTGTTATTGTATACACCCCAGTCTGCACTGGATACACTGGTTGACATGTCATTCTATGCATCCCAGTCTGCTCTGGATACACTGGTTCACTTGTTATTGTATACACCCCAGTCTGCTCTGGATACACTGGTTCACTTGTTATTGTATACATCCCAGTCTGCTCTGGGTACACTGGTTGACATGTCATTCTATGCATCCCAGTCTGCTCTGGGTACACTGGCTCACATGTCATTGTACACACCCCAGTCTGCTCTGAGGACACTGGTTCACTTGTTATTGTATATACCCAAGTCTGCTGTGGATACACTGGTTCACTTGTTATTGTATACACCCCAGTCTGCTCTGGGTACACTGGTTCACTTGTTATTGTATACACCCCAGTCTGCTCTGGATACACTGGTTCACATGTTATTGTACACACCCCTGTCTGCTCTGGACACACTGGTTCACTTGTTATTGTATACACCCCTGTCTGCTCTGGACACACTGGTTCACTTGTTATTGTATACACCCCAGTCTGCTCTGGGTACACTGGCTCACAAGTCATTGTATACACCCAAGTCTGCTCTGGGTACACTGGTTCACATGTCATTGTATACACCCAAGTCTTCTCTGAATACACTGGCTCACATGTTATAGTGTACACATCAGTCTGCTCTGGATACACTGGTTCACATGTTATTGTATACACCAAAATCTGCTCTGGACACACTGGTTCACATGTCATTGTATACACCCAAGTCTTCTCTGGATACACTGGCTCACATGTTATAGTGTACACATCAGTCTGCTCTGGATACACTGGTTCACATGTTATTGTATACACCAAAGTCTGCTCTGGATACACTGGCTCACAAGTCATTGTATACTCCCGCGTTTGGTCTGGATACACTGGGTCACATGTCATTGTATACACCCCTGTCTGCTCTGGACACACTGGTTCACATGTTATTGTATACATCCAAGTCTGCTCTGGGTACACTGGTTCACATGTTATTGTATACACCCAAGTCTGCTCTGGGTACACTGGTTCACATGTTATAGTGTGCACCCAAGCCTGCTCTGGATACACTGGCTCACATGTCATTGTATACACCAAAGTCTGCTATGGATACACTGGCTCACATGTCATTGTATACACCCGAGTCTGCTCTGGATACACTGGTCCACATGTCATTGTATACACCCAAGTCTGCTGTGAATACACTGGCTCACATGTCATTGTATACACCAAAGTCTGCTCTGGATACACTGGCTCACATGTCATTGTATACACCCG
The DNA here is from genome assembly GCF_000003605.2 of Saccoglossus kowalevskii. Lineage (NCBI taxonomy): Eukaryota > Metazoa > Hemichordata > Enteropneusta > Harrimaniidae > Saccoglossus > Saccoglossus kowalevskii. Next base: position 7,147 of record NW_003128530.1, on the reverse strand, counting down.
AGTCTGCTCTGGATACACTGGTTGAAATGTCATTCTATGCACCCCAGTCTGCTGTGGATACACTGGTTCACTTGTCATTGTATACACATCAGTCTGCTCTGGACACACTGTTTGACATGTCATTCTATGCACCCCAGTCTGCTCTGGGTACACTGGTTCACTTGTTATTGTATACACCCCAGTCTGCTCTGGATACACTGGTTCACATGTTATTGTATACACCCCTGTCTGCTCTGGACACACTGGTTCACTTGTTATTGTATACACCCCTGTCTGCTCTGGACACACTGGTTCACTTGTTATTGTATACACCCCAGTCTGCTCTGAGTACACTGGCTCACAAGTCATTGTATACACCCAAGTCTGCTCTGGGTACACTGGTTCACATGTCATTGTATACACCCAAGTCTTCTCTGGATACACTGGCTCACATGTTATAGTGTACACATCAGTCTGCTCTGGATACACTGGTTCACATGTTATTGTATACACCCCTGTCTGCTCTGGACACACTGGTTGACATGTCATTCTATGCACCCCAGTCTGCTCTGGATACACTGGTTCACATGTTATTGTACACACCCCTGTCTGCTCTGGACACACTGGTTCACATGTTATTGTATACACCCCTGTCTGCTCTGGATACACTGGTTGACATAACATTGTATTCACCCAAGTCTGCTCTGGATACACTGGCTCACAAGTCATTGTATACTCCCGCGTTTGGTCTGGATACACTGGCTCACATGTCATTGTATACACCCCTGTCTGCTCTGGACACACTGGTTCACATGTTATTGTATACACCCAAGTCTGCTCTGGGTACACTGGTTCACATGTTATTGTATACACCCAAGTCTGCTCTGGGTACACTGGTTCACATGTTATAGTGAGCACCCAAGCCTGCTCTGGATACACTGGCTCACATGTCATTGTATACACCAAAGTCTGCTATGGATACACTGGCTCACATGTCATTGTATACACCCGAGTCTGCTCTGGATACACTGGTCCACATGTCATTGTATACACCCAAGTCTGCTCTGGATACACTGGCTCACATGTCATTGTATACACCAAAGTCTGCTCTGGATACACTGGTTCATATGTTATTGTATACACCCCTGTCTGCTCTGGACACACTGGTTGACATGTCATTCTCTGCACCCCAGTCTGCTGTGGATACACTGGCTCACATGTCATTGTATACACCAAAGTCTGCTCTGGATACACTGGTTCATATGTTATTGTATACACCCCTGTCTGCTCTGGACACACTGTTTGACATGTCATTCTATGCACCCCAGTCTGCTCTGGGTACTCTGGTTCACATGTCATTGTATACACATCAGTCTGCTCTGGATACACTGGTTTACTTGTTATTGTATACACCCCAGTCTGCTCTGGATACACTGGCTCACACGTCATTGTATACACCCCAATCTGCTCTGGTTCACTTGTCATTGTATACACCCCAGTCTGCTCTGGACACACTGGTTCACTTGTTATTGTATACACCGCAGTCTGCTCTGGATACACTGGCTCACATGTCACTGTATACACCCCAGTCTGCTCTGGGTACACTGGTTCACTTGTTATTGTATACACCCCAGTCTGCACTGGATACACTGGTTGACATGTCATTCTATACATCCCAGTCTGCTCTGGATACACTGGTTCACTTGTTATTGTATACACCCCAGTCTGCTCTGGATACACTGGTTCACTTGTTATTGTACACACCCCAGTCTGCTCTGAGGACACTGGTTCACTTGTTATTGTATACACCCCAGTCTGCTCTGGATACACTGGTTCACATGTTATTGTACACACCCCTGCCTGCTCTGGACACACTGGTTCACTTGTTATTGTATTCACCCCTGTCTGCTCTGGACACACTGGTTCACTTGTTATTGTATACACCCCAGTCTGCTCTGGGTACACTGGCTCACAAGTCATTGTATACACCCAAGTCTGCTCTGGGTACACTGGTTCACATGTCATTGTATACACCCAAGACTTCTCTGGATACACTGGCTCACATGTTATAGTGTACACATCAGGCTGCTCTGGATACACTGGTTCACATGTTATTGTATTCACCAAAGTCTGCTCTGGACACACTGGTTCACATGTCATTGTATACACCCAAGTCTTCTCTGGATACACTGGTTCACATGTTATAGTTGTACACATCAGTCTGCTCTGGATACACTGGTTTCACATGTTATTGTATACACCCCTGTCTGCTCTGGATACACTGGTTGACATAACATTGTATTCACCCAAGTCTGCTCTGGATACACTGGCTCACAAGTCATTGTATACTCCCGCGTTTGGTCTGGATACACTGGGTCACATGTCATTGTGTACACCCCTGTCTGCTCTGGACACACTGGTTCACATGTTATTGTATACATCCAAGTCTGCTCTGGGTACACTGGTTCACATGTTATTGTATACACCCAAGTCTGCTCTGGGTACACTGGTTCACATGTTATAGTGTGCACCCAAGCCTGCTCTGGATACACTGGCTCACATGTCATTGTATACACCAAAGTCTGCTATGGATACACTGGCTCACATGTCATTGTATACACCCGAGTCTGCTCTGGATACACTGGTCCACATGTCATTGTATACACCCAAGTCTGCTGTGGATACACTGGCTCACATGTCATTGTATACACCAAAGTCTGCTCTGGATACACTGGCTCACATGTCATTGTATACACCCGAGTCTGCTCTGGATACACTGGTTGAAATGTCATTCTATGCACCCCAGTCTGCTGTGGATACACTGGCTCACATGTCATTGTATACACCCAAGTCTGCTCTGGGTACAGCGGTTCACATGTTATTGTATACACCAAAGTCGGCTCTGGATACACTGGTTCATATGTTATTGTATACACCCCTGTCTGCTCTGGACACACTGCTTGACATGTCATTCTATGCACCCCAGTCTGCTCTGGGTACTCTGGTTCACATGTCATTGTATACACATCAGTCTGCTCTGGATACACTGGTTCACATGTCATTGTATACACCCCAGTCTGCTCTGGTTACACTGGTTCACTTGTTATTGTATACACCCCAGTCTGCACTGGATACACTGGTTCACTTGTTATTGTATACACCCCAGTCTGCTCTTGGTACACTGGTTCACTTGTTATTGTATACACCCCTGTCTGCTCTGGATACACTGGTTCACTTGTTATTGTATACACCCCAGTCTGCTCTGGATACACTGGTTCACTTGTTATTGTATACACCCCAGTCTGCTCTGGGTACACTGGTTCACTTGTTATTGTATACACCCCAGTCTGCTCTGGACACACTGGTTCACATGTTATTGTACACACCCCTGTCTGCTCTGGACACACTGGTTCACTTGTTATTGTATACACCCCAGTCTGTTCCGGGTACACTGGTTCACATGTCATTGTATACACCCAAGTCTTCTCTGGATACACTGGCTCACACGTCATTGTATACACCCCAGTCTGCTCTGGACACACTGGTTCACTTGTTATCGTATACACCCCAGTCTGCTCTGGGTACACTGGTTCACTTGTTATTGTATACACCCCAGTCTGCACTGGATACACTGGTTGACATGTCATTCCATGCATCCCAGTCTGCTCTGGATACACTGGTTCACTTGTTATTGTATACACCCCAGTCTGCTCTGGATACACTGGTTCACATGTCATTGTATACACCCCAGTCTGCTCTGGGTACACTGGTTCACTTGTTATTGTATACACCCCAGTCTGCTCTGGATACACTGGTTCAGTTGTTATTGTATACATCCCAGTCTGCTCTGGGTACACTGGTTGACATGTCATTCTATGCATCCCAGTCTGCTCTGGGTACACTGGCTCACATGTCATTGTACACACCCCAGTCTGCTCTGAGGACACTGGTTCACTTGTTATTGTATATACCCAAGTCTGCTGTGGATACACTGGTTCACTTGTTATTGTATACACCCCAGTCTGCTCTGGGTACACTGGTTCACTTGTTATTGTATACACCCCAGTCTGCTCTGGATACACTGGTTCACATGTTATTGTACACACCCCTGTCTGCTCTGGACACACTGGTTCACTTGTTATTGTATACACCCCTGTCTGCTCTGGACACACTGGTTCACTTGTTATTGTATACACCCCAGTCTGCTCTGGGTACACTGGCTCACAAGTCATTGTATACACCCAAGTCTGCTCTGGGTACACTGGTTCACATGTCATTGTATACACCCAAGTCTTCTCTGGATACACTGGCTCACATGTTATAGTGTACACATCAGTCTGCTCTGGATACACTGGTTCACATATTATTGTATACACCAAAGTCTGCTCTGGACACACTGGTTCACATGTCATTGTATACACCCCAGTCTGCTCTGGATACACTGGCTCACACGTCATTGTATACACCCCAATCTGCTCTGGTTCACTTGTCATTGTATACACCCCAGTCTGCTCTGGACACACTGGTTCACTTGTTATTGTATACACCCCAGTCTGCACTGGATACACTGGTTGACATGTCATTCTATGCATCCCAGTCTGCTCTGGATACACTGGTTCACTTGTTATTGTATACACCCCAGTCTGCTCTGGGTACACTGGTTCACTTGTTATTGTATACATCCCAGTCTGCTCTGGATACACTGGCTCACACGTCATTGTATACACCCCAATCTGCTCTGGTTCACTTGTCATTGTATACACCCCAGTCTGCTCTGGACACACTGGTTCACTTGTTATTGTATACACCCCAGTCTGCTCTGGATACACTGGCTCACATGTCACCGTATACACCCCAGTCTGCTCTGGGTACACTGGTTCACTTGTTATTGTATACACCCCAGTCTGCACTGGATACACTGGTTGACATGTCATTCTATGCATCCCAGTCTGCTCTGGATACACTGGTTCACTTGCTATTGTACACCCCAATCTGCTCTGGATACACTGGTTCACTTGTTATTGTATACATCCCAGTCTGCTCTGGATACACTGGTTGACATGTCATTTCTATGCATCCCAGTCTGCTCTGGGTACACTGGTTTCACTTGTTATTTGTATACACCCCAATCTGCACTGGTTGACATGTCATTATATGCATCCCAGTCTGCTCTGGATACACTGGTTCACATGTCATTGTATACACCCCAGTCTGCTCTGGGTACACTGGTTCACTTGTTATTGTATATACCCAAGTCTGCTGTGGATACACTGGTTCACTTGTTATTGTATACACCCCAGTCTGCTCTGGGTACACTGGTTCACTTGTTATTGTATACACCCCAGTCTGCTCTGGATACACTGGTTCACATGTTATTGTACACACCCCTGTTGCTCTGGACACACTGGTTCACTTGTTATTGTATACACCCCTGTCTGCTCTGGACACACTGGTTCACTTGTTAATGTATACACCCCAGTCTGCTCTGGGTACACTGGTTCACAAGTCATTGTATACACCCAAGTCTGCTCTGGGTACACTGGTTCACATGTCATTGTATACACCCAAGTCTTCTCTGGATACACTGGCTCACATCATGTATACACCCTAGTCTTTTCGGATACACCCCTGTCTGCTCTGGACACACTGGTTGACATATCATTCTATGCACACCAGTCTGCTCTGGATACACTGGCTCACATTCATTGTATACACCCAAGTCTGCTCTGGACACAAATGGTTGACATGTCATTTCTATGCACCCCAGTCTGCTCTTGGTACACTGGTTCACATTCATTATATACACCGATGTCTCCTATGGATACACCGAAGTCTGCTCTGGATACACTGGTTCACTTGTTATTGTACACACCCCAGTCTGCTCTGGGTACACTGGCTCACAAAGTCATTGTATACACTCGAGTCTGGTCTGGATACACTAGCTCTCATGTCATTGTATACACCCAAGTCTGCTCTGGATACACTGGTTCACATGGTATTGTATACACCACAGACTGCTCTGGATACACTGGTTCACATGTTATTGTATACACCCCTGTCTGCTCTGGATACACTGGTTCACATGTCATTGTATACACCCGAGTCTGCTCTGGGTACACTGGTTCACATGTTATTGTATTCACCCACGTCTGCTCTGGATACACTGGTTGACATAACATTGTATTCACCCAAGTCTGCTCTGGATACACTGGTTCACATGTATTGTATACACCCCTGTCTGCTCTGGATACACTGGTTCACATGTTATTGTATACACCCAAGTCTGCTCTGGGTACACTGGTTCACATGTTATTGTATACACCCAAGTCTGTTCTGGGTACACTGGTTCACATGTTATAGTGTGCACCCAAGCCTGCTCTGGATACACTGGCTCACATGTCATTGTATACACCAAAGTCTGCTATGGATACACTGGCTCACATGTCATTGTATACACCCGAGTCTGCTCTGGATACACTGGTCCACATGTCATTGTATACACCCAAGTCTGCTCTGGATACACTGGCTCACATGTCATTGTATACACCAAAGTCTGCTCTGGATACACTGGCTCACATGTCATTGTATACACCCGAGTCTGCTCTGGATACACTGGTTGAAATGTCATTCTATGCACCCCAGTCTGCTGTGGATACACTGGCTCACATGTCATTGTATACACCCAAGTCTGTTCTGGATACACTGGTTCACATGTTATTGTATACACCCGAGTCTGGTCTGGATACACTGGCTCAAATGTCATTGTATACACCCAAGTCTGCTCTGGCTATAGTGGTTCACATGTTATTGTATACACCAAAGTCTGCTCTGGGTATAGTGGTTCACATTTTATTGTATTCACCCACGTCTGCTCTGGATACACTGGCTCACAAGTCAAAGTTGGAAAAAATGAAGGAAATGTTGGCGGCCTGACTTGTATATTTAACCTAAGTCATTATCATGACAACCCCGCAGTTGAATTTCGATAACATTGGGTAAATGTTCCGAGAATGCCTCATATATAAGCAGATTATCACAACAGTCAAAGTAAAAATCGACAACAAACTGCTTACAAAGTTGTGAAAAGTGATTGTAAAGTTGGTAGTTTCATCCGGGATTGTTACCTGTGATATCATATTAACAAGTCCCATAGTTGTTGGCATATAGA
>NW_003128491.1:0-22116 GCF_000003605.2 Saccoglossus kowalevskii | reverse complement strand
TCAGGCATATAGGCATTGTAGTAAGGGTACTCGTATATACAATACTCAGACTCTGCATTAGTGTTGAGTGAGAACTTGTATATAAGATATATAGGCCTTGTAGTTAGGGTACTCGTGTATACAATACTCAGATTCTGCATTGGTGTTGAGAGAGGACTTGTATATAAGATATATATGCCTTGTAGTTAGGGAACTCGTATATACAATACTCAGACTCTGCATTGGTGTTGAGAGAGGACTTGTATATAAGATATATAGGCCTTGTAGTTAGGGTACTCGTATATACAATATTTGACTCTGCATTGGAGCTGAGAGAGGACTTGTATACAAGATATATAGGCATTGTAGTTAGGGTACTCGTATATACAATACTCAGATTTTGCATTGGTGTTGAGAGAGGACTTGTATATAAGGAATATAGGCCTTGTAGTTAGGGTACTCGTATATACAATACTCAGATTCTGCATTGGTGTTGAGAGAGGACTTGTATATATGATATATAGACCTTGTAGTTAGGGTACTCGTATATACAATACTCAGACTCTGCATTGGTGTTGAGAGATGACTTGTATATAAGATATATAGGCCTTATAGTTAGGGTACTCGTATATACAATACTCAGTCTCTGCATTGGTGTTGAGAGAGGCCTTGTATATAAGATATATAGGCCTTGTTGTTAGGGTACTCGTATATACAATACTCAGATTCTGCACTGGTGTTGAGAGAGGACTTGTATACAAAATATATAGGCCTTGTAGTTTGGGTACTCGTATATACAATACTCAGACTATGCATTGGTGTTGAGAGAGGACTTGTATACAATATATATATGCCTTGTAGTTAGGGTACTCGTATATACAATACTCAGACTCTGCATTGGTGTTGAGAGAGGACTTGTATACAAGATATATAGGCATTGTAGTTAGGGTACTCGTATATACAATACTCAGATTTTGCATTGGTGTTGAGAGAGGACTTGTATATAAGGAATATAGGCCTTGTAGTTAGGGTACTCGTATATACAATACTCAGATTCTGCATTGGTGTTGAGAGATGACTTGTATATAAGATATATAGGCCTTATAGTTAGGGTACTCGTATATACAATACTCAGACTCTGCATTGGTGTTGAGAGAGGCCTTGTATATAAGATATATAGGCCTTGTTGTTAGGGTACTCGTATATACAAAACTCAGATTCTGCACTGGTGTTGAGAGAGGACTTGTATACAAAATATATAGGCCTTGTAGTTTGGGTACTCGTATATACAATACTCAGACTATGCATTGGTGTTGAGAGAGGACTTGTATACAATATATATATGCCTTGTAGTTAGGGTACTCGTATATACAATACTCAGACTCTGCATTGGTGTTGAGAGGGGACTTGTATATAAGATATATAGGCCTTGTAGTTAGGGTACTCGTATATACAATATTTGACTCTGCATTGGAGCTGAGAGAGAACTTGTATACAAGATACATAGGCCTTGTAGTTAGCGTACTCGTATACACAATACTCAGACTCTGCATTGGTGTTGAGAGAGGCCTTGTATATAAGATATATAGGCCTTGTAGTTAGGGTACTCGTATATACAATACTCAGACTCTGCATTGGTGTTGAGAGAGGACTTGTATACAAGATATATAGGCATTGTAGTTAGGGTACTCGTATATACAATACTCAGATTTTGCATTGGTGTTGAGAGAGGACTTGTATATAAGGATATAGGCCTTGTAGTTAGGGTACTCGTATATACAATACTCAGATTCTGCATTGGTGTTGAGAGAGGACTTGTATATATGATATATAGACCTTGTAGTTAGGGTACTCGTATATACAATACTCAGACTCTGCATTGGTGTTGAGAGATGACTTGTATATAAGATATATAGGCCTTATAGTTAGGGTACTCGTATATACAATACTCAGACTCTGCATTGGTGTTGAGAGAGGCCTTGTATATAAGATATATAGGCCTTGTTGTTAGGGTACTCGTATATACAATACTCAGATTCTGCACTGGTGTTGAGAGAGGACTTGTATACAAAATATATAGGCCTTGTAGTTTGGGTACTCGTATATACAATACTCAGACTATGCATTGGTGTTGAGAGAGGACTTGTATACAATATATATATGCCTTGTAGTTAGGGTACTCGTATATACAATACTCAGACTCTGCATTGGTGTTGAGAGAGGACTTGTATATAAGATATATAGGCCTTGTAGTTAGGGTACTCGTATATACAATATTTGACTCTGCATTGGAGCTGAGAGAGAACTTGTATACAAGATACATAGGCCTTGTAGTTAGGGTACTCGTATATACAATACTCAGTCTCTGCATTGGTGTTGAGAGAGGACTTGTATATAAGATATATATGCCTTGTAGTTAGGGTACTCGTATATACAATACTCAGACTCTGCATTGGTGTTGAGAGAGGACTTGTATACAATATATATATGCCTTATAGTTAGGGTACTCGTATATACAATACTCAGACTCTGCATTGGTGTTGAGAGAGGCCTTGTATATAAGATATATAGGCCTTGTTGTTAGGGTACTCGTATATACAATACTCAGATTCTGCACTGGTGTTGAGAGAGAACTTGTATACAAGATACATAGGCCTTGTAGTTAGGGTACTCGTATATACAATACTCAGTCTCTGCATTGGTGTTGAGAGAGGACTTGTATATAAGATATATATGCCTTGTAGTTAGGGTACTCGTATATACAATACTCAGACTCTGCATTGGAGCTGAGAGAGAACTTGTATACAAGATACATAGGCCTTGTAGTTAGGGTACTCGTATATACAATACTCAGTCTCTGCATTGGTGTTGAGAGAGGACTTGTATATAAGATATATATGCCTTGTAGTTAGGGTACTCGTATATACAATACTCAGACTCTGCATTGGTGTTGAGAGAGGACTTGTATATATGATATATAGACCTTGTAGTTAGCGTACTCGTATATACAATACTCAGACTCTGCTTTGGTGTTGAGAGAGGACTTGTATACAAGATATATAGGCATTGTAGTTAGGGTACTCGTATATACAATACTCAGATTCTGCATTGGTGTTGAGAGAGGACTTGTATATAAGGCATATAGGCATTGTAGTTAGGGTTCTCGTATATACAATACTCAGACTCTGCATTAGTGTTGAGTGAGAACTTGTATATAAGATATATAGGCCTTGTAGTTAGGGTACTCGTGTATACAATACTCAGATTCTGCATTGGTGTTGAGAGAGGACTTGTATATAAGATATATATGCCTTGTAGTTAGGGAACTCGTATATACAATACTCAGACTCTGCATTGGTGTTGAGAGGGGACTTGTATATAAGGTATATAGGCCTTGTAGTTAGCGTACTCGTATATACAATACTCAGACTCTGCATTGGTGTTGAGAGAGGACTTGTATGCAAGATATATAGGCATTGTAGTTAGGGTACTCGTATATACAATACTCAGACTCTGCATTGGTGTTGAGAGAGGCCTTGTATATAAGATATATAGGCCTTGTAGTTAGGGTACTCGTATATACAATACTCAGACTCTGCATTGGTGTTGAGAGAGGACTTGTATACAAGATATATAGGCATTGTAGTTAGGGAACTCGTATATACAATACTCAGACTCTGCATTGGTGTTGAGAGGGGACTTGTATATAAGGTATATAGGCCTTGTAGTTAGCGTACTCGTATATACAATACTCAGACTCTGCATTGGTGTTGAGAGAGGACTTGTATACAAGATATATAGGCATTGTAGTTAGGGTACTCGTATATACAATACTCAGATTCTGCATTGGTGTTGAGAGAGGACTTGTATACAAGATACATATGCCTTGTAGTTAGGGTACTCGTATATACAATACTCAGATTCTGCATTGGTGTTGAGAGAGGACTTGTATATAAAGAATATAGGCATTGTAGTTAGGGTACTCGTATATACAATACTCAGACTCTGCAATGGTGTTGAGAGAGGACTTGTATATATGATATATAGGCCTTGTAGTTAGCGTACTCGTATATACAATAATCAGACTCTGCCTTTATGTTGAGAGAGGACTTGTATATAAAGATATATATGCCTTGTAGTTAGGGTACTCGTATATACAATACTCAGATTCTGCATTGGTGTTGAGAGAGGACTTGTACATAAGATATAATATGCCTTGTAGTTAGGGTACTCGTATATACAATATTTGACTCTGCATTGGTGTTGAGAGAGGACTTGTATATAAGATATATAGGCCTTGTAGTTAGGGTACTCGTATATACAATATTTGACTCTGCATTGGTGTTGAGAGAGGACTTGTATATATGATATATAGGCCTTGTAGTTAGGGTACTCGTATATACAATACTCAGACTCTGCCTTATGTTGAGAGAGGACTTGTATATAAGATATATAGGCCTTGTAGTTAGGGTACTCGTATATACAATACTCAGACTCTGCATTGGTGTTGAAAGAGGACTTGTATACAAGATATATAGGCTTTGTAGTTAGGGTACTCGTATATACAACACTCAGATTCTGCACTGGTGTTGAGAGAGGACTTGTATACAAAATATATAGGCCTTGTAGTTTGGGTACTCGTATATACAATACTCAGACTCTGCATTGGTGTTGAGAGAGGACTTGTATACAATATATATAGGCATTGTAGTTAGGTTACTCGTATATACAATACTCAGATTCTGCATTGGTGTTGAGAGAGGACTTGTATATATGATATATAGACCTTGTAGTTAGGGTACTCGTATATACAATATTTGACTCTGCATTGGTGTTGAGAGAGGACTTGTATATATGATATATAGGCCTTGTAGTTAGGGTACTCGTATATACAATACTCAGACTCTCCCTTATGTTGAGAGAGGAATTGTATATAAGATATATAGGTCTTGTAGTTAGGGTACTCGTATATACAATACTCAGATTCTGCATTGGTGTTGAGAGAGGACTTGTACATCAGATATATATGCCTTGTAGTTAGGGTACTCGTATATACAATACTCAGACTCTGCATTGGTGTTGAGAGAGGACTTGTATATAAGATATATATGCCTTGTAGTTAGGGTACTCGTATATACAATACTCAGACTCTGCATTGGTGTTGAGAGAGGACTTGTATATATGATATATAGACCTTGTAGTTAGGGTACTCGTATATACAATACTCAGACTCTGCATTGGTGTTGAAAGAGGACTTGTATACAAGATATATAGGCTTTGTAGTTTAGGGTACTCGTATATACAATACTCAGACTTCTGCATTGGTGTTGAGAGAGGACTTGTATATATGATATATATACCTTGTAGTTAGGGTACTCGTATATACAATACTCAGACTCTGCATTGGTGTTGAGAGATGACTTGTATATAAGATATATAGGCCTTATAGTTAGGGTACTCATATATACAATACTCAGACTCTGCATTGGTGTTGAGAGAGGCCTTGTATATAAGATATATAGGCCTTGTTGTTAGGGTACTCGTATATACAATACTCAGATTCTGCACTGGTGTTGAGAGAGGTCTTGTATACAAAATATATAGGCCTTGTAGTTTGGGTACTCGTATATACAATACTCAGACTATGCATTGGTGTTGAGAGAGGACTTGTATACAAAATATATAGGCCTTGTAGTTTGGGTACTCGTATATACAATACTCAGACTATGCATTGGTGTTGAGAGAGGACTTGTATACAATATATATAGGCATTGTAGTTAGGGGACTCGTATATACTATACTCAGATTCTGCATTGGTGTTGAGAGAGGACTTGTATATATGATATATAGACCTTGTAGTTAGGGTACTCGTATATACAATACTCGGACTCTGCATTGGTGTTGAGAGAGGCCTTGTATATAAGATATATAGGCCTTGTAGTTAGGGTACTCGTATATACAATACTCAGATTCTGCATTGGTGTTGAGAGAGGACTTGTATACAAGATATATAGGCATTGTAGTTAGGGTACTCGTATATACAATACTCAGATTTTGCATTGGTGTTGAGAGAGGACTTGTATATAAGGAATATAGGCCTTGTAGTTAGGGTACTCGTATATACAATACTCAGATTCTGCATTGGTGTTGAGAGAGGACTTGTATATATGATATATATACCTTGTAGTTAGGGTACTCGTATATACAATACTCAGACTCTGCATTGGTGTTGAGAGATGACTTGTATATAAGATATATAGGCCTTATAGTTAGGGTACTCATATATACAATACTCAGACTCTGCATTGGTGTTGAGAGAGGCCTTGTATATAAGATATATAGGCCTTGTTGTTAGGGTACTCGTATATACAATACTCAGATTCTGCACTGGTGTTGAGAGAGGACTTTTATACACAATATATAGGCCTTGTAGTTTGGGTACTCGTATATACAATACTCAGACTATGCATTGGTGTTGAGAGAGGACTTGTATACAATATATATATGCCTTGTAGATAGGGTACTCGTATATACAATACTCAGACTCTGCATTGGTGTTGAGAGAGGACTTGTATATAAGATATATAGGCCTTGTAGTTAGGGTACTCGTATATACAATATTTGACTCTGCATTGGTGTTGAGAGAGGACTTGTATATAAGGTATATAGGCCTTGTAGTTAGCGTACTCGTATATACAATACTCAGACTCTGCATTGGTGTTGAGAGAGGACTTGTATACAAGATATATAGGCATTGTAGTTAGGGTACTCGTATATACAATACTCAGATTCTGCATTGGTGTTGAGAGAGGAATTGTATATATGATATATAGACCTTGTAGTTAGGGTACTCGTATATACAATACTCAGACTCTGCATTGGTGTTGAGAGATGACTTGTATATAAGATATATAGGCCTTATAGTTAGGGTACTCGTATATACAATACTCAGACTCTGCATTGGTGTTGAGAGAGGCCTTGTATATAAGATATATAGGCCTTGTTGTTAGGGTACTCGTATATACAATACTCAGATTCTGCACTGGTGTTGAGAGAGGACTTGTATACAAAATATATAGGCCTTGTAGTTTGGGTACTCGTATATACAATACTCAGACTCTGCATTGGTGTTGAGAGAGGACTTGTATACAAGATATATAGGCCTTGTAGTTTGGGTACTCGTATATACAATACTCAGACTACGCATTGGTGTTGAGAGAGGACTTGTATACAATATATATAGGCATTGTAGTTAGGGTACTCGTATATACTATACTCAGATTCTGCATTGGTGTTGAGAGAGGACTTGTATATATGATATATAGACCTTGTAGTTAGGGTACTCGTATATACAATACTCGGACTCTGCATTGGTGTAGAAAGAGGACTTGTATACAAGATATATAGGCTTTGTAGTTAGGGTACTCGTATATACAACACTCAGATTCTGCACTGGTGTTGAGAGAGGACTTGTATACAAAATATATAGGCCTTGTAGTTTGGGTACTCGTATATACAATACTCAGACTATGCATTGGTGTTGAGAGAGGACTTGTATACAATATATATAGGTATTGTAGTTAGGGGACTCGTATATACTATACTCAGATTCTGCATTGGTGTTGAGAGAGGACTTGTATATATGATATATAGACCTTGTAGTTAGGGTACTCGTATATACAATACTCGGACTCTGCATTGGTGTTGAGAGAGGCCTTGTATATAAGATATATAGGCCTTGTAGTTAGGGTACTCGTATATACAATACTCAGATTCTGCATTGGTGTTGAGAGAGGACTTGTATACAAGATATATAGGCATTGTAGTTAGGGTACTCGTATATACAATACTCAGATTTTGCATTGGTGTTGAGAGAGGACTTGTATATAAGGAATATAGGCCTTGTAGTTAGGGTACTCGTATATACAATACTCAGATTCTGCATTGGTGTTGAGAGAGGACTTGTATATATGATATATATACCTTGTAGTTAGGGTACTCGTATATACAATACTCAGACTCTGCATTGGTGTTGAGAGATGACTTGTATATAAGATATATAGGCCTTATAGTTAGGGTACTCATATATACAATACTCAGACTCTGCATTGGTGTTGAGAGAGGCCTTGTATATAAGATATATAGGCCTTGTTGTTAGGGTACTCGTATATACAATACTCAGATTCTGCACTGGTGTTGAGAGAGGACTTGTATACAAAATATATAGGCCTTGTAGTTTGGGTACTCGTATATACAATACTCAGACTATGCATTGGTGTTGAGAGAGGACTTGTATACAATATATATATGCCTTGTAGTTAGGGTACTCGTATATACAATACTCAGACTCTGCATTGGTGTTGAGAGAGGACTTGTGTATAACATATATATGCCTTGTAGTTAGGGAACTCGTATATACAATACTCAGACTCTGCATTGGTGTTGAGAGAGGACTTGTATATAAGGTATATAGGCCTTGTAGTTAGCGTTCTCGTATATACAATACTCAGACTCTGCATTGGTGTTGAGAGAGGACTTGTATACAAGATATATAGGCATTGTAGTTAGGGTACTCGTATATACAATACTCAGACTCTGCATTGGTGTTGAGAGAGGACTTGTATATAAGATATATATGCCTTTTAGTTAGGGTACTCGTATATACAATACTCAGATTCTGCATTGGTGTTGAGAGAGGAATTGTATATATGATATATAGACCTTGTAGTTAGGGTACTCGTATATACAATACTCATTGGTGTTGAGAGATGACTTGTATATAAGATATATAGGCCTTATAGTTAGGGTACTCGTATATACAATACTCAGACTCTGCATTGGTGTTGAGAGAGGCCTTGTATATAAGATATATAGGCCTTGTTGTTAGGGTACTCGTATATACAATACTCAGATTCTGCACTGGTGTTGAGAGAGGACTTGTATACAAAATATATAGGCCTTGTAGTTTGGGTACTCGTATATACAATACTCAGACTCTGCATTGGTGTTGAGAGAGGACTTGTATACAAGATATATAGGCCTTGTAGTTAGGGTACTCGTATATACAATACTCAGACTCTGCATTGGTGTTGAGAGGGGACTTGTATATAAGATATATAGGCTTGTAGTTAGGGTACTCGTATATACAATATTTGACTCTGCATTGGAGCTGAGAGAGAACTTGTATACAAGATACATAGGCCTTGTAGTTAGCGTACTCGTATATACAATACTCAGACTCTGCATTGGTGTTGAGAGAGGACTTGTATATAAGATATATATGCCTTGTAGTTAGGGTACTCGTATATACAATACTCAGACTCTGCTTTGGTGTTGAGAGAGGACTTGTATACAAGATATATAGGCATTGTAGTTAGGGTACTCGTATATACAATACTCAGATTCTGCATTGGTGTTGAGAGAGGACTTGTATATAAGGCATATAGGCATTGTAGTTAGGGTACTCGTATATACAATACTCAGACTCTGCATTGGTGTTGAGTGAGAACTTGTATATAAGATATATAGGCCTTGTAGTTAGGGTACTCGTGTATACAATATTTGACTCTGCATTGGTGTTAAGAGAGGACTTGTATATAAGATATATATGCCTTGTAGTTAGGGTACTCGTGTATACAATACTCAGATTCTGCATTGGTGTTGAGAGAGGACTTGTATATAAGATATATATGCCTTGTAGTTAGGGAACTCGTATATACAATACTCAGACTCTGCATTGGTGTTGAGAGAGGACTTGTATATAAGGTATATAGGCCTTGTAGTTAGCGTACTCGTATATACAATACTCAGACTCTGCATTGGCGTTGAGAGAGGACTTGTATACAAGATATATAGGCATTGTAGTTAGGGTACTCGTATATACAATACTCAGATTCTGCATTGGTGTTGAGAGAGGACTTGTATATATGATATATAGACCTTGTAGTTAGGGTACTCGTATATACAATACTCAGACTCTGCATTGGTGTTGAGAGATGACTTGTATATAAGATATATAGGCCTTTATAGTTAGGGTACTCGTATATACAATACTCAGATTCTGCATTGGTGTTGAGAGAGGCCTTGTATATAAGATATATAGGCCTTGTAGTTTGGGTACTCGTATATACAATACTCAGACTCTGCATTGGTGTTGAGAGAGGACTTGTATATAAGATATATAGGCCTTGTAGTTAGGGTACTCGTATATACAATACTCAGACTCTGCATTGGTGTTGAGAGAGGACTTGTATATATGATATATAGGCCTTGTAGTTAGGGTACTCGTATATTCAATATTTGACTCTGCATTGGTGTTGAGAGAGGACTTGTATATAAGGTATATAGGCCTTGTAGTTAGGGTACTCGTATACACAATACTCAAATTCTGCATTGATGTTGAGAGAGGACTTGTATATATGATATATAGACCTTGTAGTTAGGGTACTCGTATATACAATACTCAGACTCTGCATTGGTGTTGAGAGATGACTTGTATATAAGATATATAGGCCTTATAGTTAGGGTACTCGTATATACAATACTCAGACTCTGCATTGGTCTTGAGAGAGGACTTGTATATAAGATATATAGGCCTTGTAGTTAGGGTACTCGTATATACAATACTCAAATTCTGCATTGGTTTTGAGAGAGGACTTGTATATATGATATATAAGCCTTGTAGTTAGGGTACTCGTATATACAATACTCAGACTCTGCATTGGTGTTGAGAGAGGACTTGTATATATGATATATAGGCCTTGTAGTTAGGGTACTCGTATATTCAATATTTGACTCTGCATTGGTGTTGAGAGAGGACTTGTATATATGGTATATAGGCCTTGTAGTTAGGGTACTCGTATATACAATACTCAAATTCTGCATTGATGTTGAGAGAGGACTTGTATACAAGATATATAGTCCTTGTAGTTAGGGTACTCGTATATACAATACTCAGATTCTGCACTGGTGTTGAGAGAGGACTTGTATATCTGATATATAAGCCTTGTAGTTAGGGTACTCGTATATACAATATTTGACCCTGCATTGGTGTAGAAAGAGGACTTCTATATAAGATATATATGCCTTGTAGTTAGGGTAATCGTATATACAATACTCAGATTCTGCACTGGTGTTGAGAGAGGACTTGTATATATGATATATAGACCTTGTGGTTAGGGTACTCGTATATACAATAATCAGACTCTGCATTGGTGTTGAGAGATGACTTGTATACAAGATATATAGGCATTGTAGTTAGGGTACTCGTATATACAATACTCAGATTCTGCATTGGTGTTGAGAGAGGACTTGTATATATGATATATAGACCTTGTAGTTAGGGTACGCGTATATACAATACTCATACTCTGCATTGGTGTTGAGAGATGACTTGTATATAAGATATACAGGCCTTATAGTTAGGGTACTCGTATATACAATACTCAGACTCTGCCTTATGTTGAGAGAAGACTTGTATACAAGATATATAGTCCTTGTAGTTAGGGTACTCGTATATACAATACTCAGATTCTGCACTGGTGTTGAGAGAGGACTTGTATATCTGATATATAAGCCTTGTAGTTAGGGTACTCGTATATACAATATTTGACCCTGCATTGGTGTTGAAAGAGAACTTCTATATAAGATATATAGGCCTTGTAGTTAGGGTAATCATATATACAATACTCAGAATCTGCACTGGTGTTGAGAGAGGACTTGTATATATGATACATAGACCTTGTAGTTAGGGTACTCGTATATACAATAATCAGACTCTGCATTGGTGTTGAGAGATGACTTGTACATAATATATATAGGCCTTATAGTTAGGGTACTCGTATATACAATACTCAAATTCTGCATTGGTTTTGAGAGAGGACTTGTATATATGATATATAGGCCTTGTAGTTAGGGTACTCGTATATACAATAATCAGACTCTGCATTGGTCTTGAGAGAGGACTTGTATATAAGATATATAGACCTTGTAGTTAGGGTACTCGTATATACAATACTCAAATTCTGCATTGGTTTTGAGAGAGGACTTGTATATATGATATATAGGCCTTGTAGTTAGGGTACTCGTATATACAATACTCAGATTCTGCATTGGTGTTGAGAGAGGACTTGTATATAAGATATATAGGCCTTGTAGTTAGGGTACTCGTATATTCAATATTTGACTCTGCATTGGTGTTGAGAGATGACTTGTATATATGGTATATAGGCCTTGTAGTTAGGGTACTCGTATATACAAAACTCAAATTCTGCATTGATGTTGAGAGAGGACTTGTATGTATGATATATTGGCCTTGTAGTTAGGGTACTCGTATATACAATACTCAGACTCTGCATTGGTGTTGAGAGAGGACTTGTATACAAGATATATAGGCATTGTAGTTAGGGTACTCGTATATACAATACTCAGATTCTGCATTGGTGTTGAGAGAGGACTTGTATATAAGGCATATAAGCATTGTAGTTAGGGTACTCGTATATACAATACTCAGACTCTGCATTGGTGTTGAGTGAGAACTTGTATATAAGATATATAGGCCTTGTAGTTAGGGTACTCGTGTATACAATATTTGACTCTGCATTGGTGTTAAGAGAGGACTTGTATATAAGATATATGTGCCTTGTAGTTAGGGTACTCGTGTATACAATACTCAGATTCTGCATTGGTGTTGAGAGAGGACTTGTATATAAGATATATATGCCTTGTAGTTAGGGAACTCGTATATACAATACTCAGACTCTGCATTGGTGTTGAGAGAGGACTTGTATATAAGGTATATAGGCCTTGTAGTTAGCGTACTCGTATATACAATACTCAGACTCTGCATTGGTGTTGAGAGAGAACTTGTATACAAGATATATAGGCATTGTAGTTAGGGTACTCGTATATACAATACTCAGATTCTGCATTGGTGTTGAGAGAGGACTTGTATACAAGATACATAGGCCTTGTAGTTAGGGTACTCGTATATACAATACTCAGACTCTGCATTGGTGTTGAGAGAGGACTTGTATATAAGATATATATGCCTTGTAGTTAGGGTACTCGTATATACAATACTCAGATTCTGCATTGGTGTTGAGAGAGGACTTGTATATATGATATATAGACCTTGTAGTTAGGGTACTCGTATATACAATACTCAGACTCTGCATTGGTGTTGAGAGAGGACTTGTATATATGATATATAGACCTTGTAGTTAGGGTACTCGCATATACAATACTCAGACTCTGCATTGGTGTTGAGAGAGGACTTGTATACAATATATATAGGCATTGTAGTTAGGGTACTCGTATATACAGTACTCAGATTCTGCATTGGTGTTGAGAGAGGCCTTGTATATAAGATATATAGGCCTTGTAGTTAGGGTACTCGTATATACAATACTCAGACTCTGCATTGGTGTTGAGAGAGGACTTGTATACAAGATATATAGGCATTGTAGTTAGGGTACTCGTATATACAATACTCAGATTTTGCATTGGTGTTGAGAGAGAGGACTTGTATATAGGGCATATATGCCTTGTAGTTAGGGTACTCGTATATACAATACTCAGACTCTGCATTGGTGTTGAGTGAGAACTTGTATATAAGATATACTTGCCCTTGTAGTTAGGGTACTCGTGTATACAATATTTGACTTACATTGGTGTTAAGAGAGGACTTGTATATAAGATATATATGCCTTGTAGTTAGGGTACTCGTGTATACAATACTCAGATTCTCCATTGGTGTTGAGAGAGGACTTGTATATAAGATATATATGCCTTGTAGTTAGGCAACTCGTATATACAATACTCAGACTCTCCATTGGTGTTGAGAGAGGACTTGTATATAAGGTATATAGGCCTTGTAGTTAGGGTACTCGTATATACAATACTCAGACTCTGTATTGGTGTTGAGAGAAGACTTGTATACAAGATATATAGGCCTTGTAGTTAGGGTACTCGTATATACAATACTCAGATTCTGCATTGGTGTTGAGAGAGGACTTGTATATATGATATATAGCCCTTGTAGTTACGGTACTCGTATATACAATACTCAGACTCTGCATTGGTGTTGAGAGAGGACTTGTATACAAGATATATAGGCATTGTAGTTAGGGTACTCGTATATACAATACTCAGACTCTGCATTGGTGTTGAGAGAGGACTTGTATATAAGATATATATGCCTTGTAGTTAGGGTACTCGTATATACAATACTCAGATTCTGCATTGGTGTTGAGAGAGGACTTGTATATATGATATATAGACCTTGTAGTTAGGGTACTCGTATATACAATACTCAGACTCTGCATTGGTGTTGAGAGATGACTTGTATATAAGATATATAGGCCTTATAGTTAGGGTACTCGTATATACAATACTCAGACTCTGCATTGGTGTTGAGAGAGGCCTTGTATATAATATATATATAGGCCTTGTTGTTAGGGTACTCGTATATACAATACTCAGACTCTGCATTGGTGTTGAGAGAGGACTTGTATATAAGGTATATAGGCCTTTTAGTTAGGGTACTCGTATATACAATACTCAGACTCTGCATTGGTGTTGAGAGAGAGGACTTGTATACAAGATATATAGGCATTGTAGTTAGGGTACTCGTATATACAATACTCAGACTCTGCATTGGTGTTGAGAGGTGACTTGTATATATGATATATATACCTTGTAGTTAGCGTACTCGTATATACAATACTCAGACTCTGCTTTGGTGTTGAGAGAGAACTTGTATACAAGATATATAGGCATTGTAGTTAGGGTACTCGTATATACAATACTCAGATTCTGCATTGGTGTTGAGAGAGGACTTGTATATATGATATATATACCTTGTAGTTAGGGTACTCGTATATACAATACTCAGACTCTGCATTGGTGTTGAAAGAGGACTTGTATACAAGATATATAGGCTTTGTAGTTAGGGTACTCGTATATACAACACTCAGATTCTGCACTGGTGTTGAGAGAGGACTTGTATACAAAATATATAGGCCTTGTAGTTTGGGTACTCGTATATACAATACTCAGACTATGCATTGGTGTTGAGAGAGGACTTGTATACAATATATATAGGCATTGTAGTTAGGGTACTCGTATATACAATACTTAGACTCTGCATTGGTGTTAAGAGACGACTTGTATATAAGATATATATGCCTTGTAGTTAGGGTACTCGTATATACAATACTCAGATTCTGCATTGGTGTTGAGAGAGGACTTGTATACAAGATACATATGCCTTGTAGTTAGGGTAGTCGTATATACAATACTCAGATTCTGCACTTGTGTTGAGAGAGGACTGGTATACCAGATATATAGGCCTTGTAGTTAGGGTACTCGTATATACAATACTCAGACTCTGCATTGGTGTTGAGAGAGGACTTGTATACAAGATATATAGGCATTGTAGTTAGGGTACTCGTATATACAATACTCAGTCTCTGCATTGGTGTTGAGAGAGGACTTGTATACAAGATATATAGCCTTGTAGTTAGGGTACTCGTATATACAATACTTAGACTCTGCATTGGTGTTAAGAGAGGACTTGTATATAAGATATATATGCCTCGTAGTTAGGGTACTCGTATATACAATACTCAGATTCTGCATTGGTGTTAAGAGAGGACTTGTATATAAGATATATATGCCTTGTAGTTAGGGTACTCGTATATACAATACTCAGATTCTGCATTGGTGTTGAGAGAGGACTTGTATATAAGATATATATGCCTTGTAGTTAGGGTACTCGTGTATACAATACTCAGACTCTGCATTGGTGTTGAGAGAGGACTTGTATATAAGATATATAGGCCTTGTAGTTAGGGTACTCGTATATACAATATTTGACTCTGCATTGGAGCTGAGAGAGAACTTGTATACAAGATACATAGGCTTTGTAGTTAGGGTACTCGTATATACAATACTCAGACTCTGCATTGGTGTTGAGAGAGGACTTGTATACAAGATATATAGGCATTGTAGTTAGGGTACTCGTATATACAATACTCAGATTCTGCATTGGTGTTGAGAGAGGATTTGTATATAAGGTATATATGCCTTGTAGTTAGCGTACTCGTATATACAATACTCAGACTCTGCTTTGGTGTTGAGAGAGGACTTGTATACAATATATATAGGCATTGTAGTTAGGGTACTCGTATATACAATACTCAGATTCTGCATTGGTGTTGAGAGAGGACTTGTATACAAGATACATAGGCCTTGTAGTTAGGGTACTCGTATATACAATACTCAGACTCTGCATTGGTGTTGAGAGAGGACTTGTATATAAGATATATATGCCTTGTAGTTAGGGTACTCGTATATACAATACTCAGACTCTGCATTGGTGTTGAGAGAGGACTTGTATATATGATATATAGACCTTGTAGTTAGCGTACTCGTATATACAATACTCAGACTCTGCTTTGGTGTTGAGAGAGGACTTGTATACAAGATATATAGGCATTGTAGTTAGGGTACTCGTATATACAATACTCAGATTCTGCATTGGTGTTGAGAGAGGACTTGTATATAAGGCATATAGGCATTGTAGTTAGGGTACTCGTATATACAATACTCAGACTCTGCATTGGTGTTGAGTGAGAACTTGTATATAAGATATATAGGCCTTGTAGTTAGGGTACTCGTGTATACAATATTTGACTCTGCATTGGTGTTAAGAGAGGACTTGTATATAAGATATATATGCCTTGTAGTTAGGGTACTCGTGTATACAATACTCAGATTCTGCATTGGTGTTGAGAGAGGACTTGTATATAACATATATATGTCTTGTAGTTAGGGAACTCGTATATACAATACTCAGACTCTCATTGGTGTTGAGAGAGGACTTGTATATAAGGTATATAGGCCTTGTAGTTAGCGTACTCGTATATACAATACTCAGACTCTGCATTGGTGTTGAGAGAGGACTTGTATACATGATATATAGGCATTGTAGTTAGGGTACTCGTATATACAATACTCAGACTCTCATTGGTGTTGAGAGAGGACTTGTATATAAGGTACATAGGCCTTGTAGTTAGCGTACTCGTATATACAATACTCAGACTCTGCATTGGTGTTGAGAGAGGACTTGTATACAAGATATATAGGCATTGTAGTTAGGGTACTCGTATATACAATACTCAGACTCTGCATTGGTGTTGAGAGAGGACTTGTATATAAGATATATATGCCTTGTAGTTAGGGTACTCGTATATACAATACTCAGATTCTGCATTGGTGTTGAGAGAGGACTTGTATATATGATATATAGACCTTGTAGTTAGGGTACTCGTATATACAATACTCAGACTCTGCATTGGTGTTGAGAGATGACTTGTATATAAGATATATAGGCCTTATAGTTAGGGTACTCGTATATACAATACTCAGACTCTGCATTGGTGTTGAGAGAGGCCTTGTATATAAGATATATAGGCCTTGTTGTTAGGGTACTCGTATATACAATACTCAGACTCTGCATTGGTGTTGAGAGAGGACTTGTATATAAGGTATATAGGCCTTTTAGTTAGGGTACTCGTATATACAATACTCAGACTCTGCATTGGTGTTGAGAGAGGATTTGTATACAAGATATATAGGCATTGTAGTTAGGGTACTCGTATATACAATACTCAGATTCTGCATTGGTGTTGAGAGAGGACTTACATATATAATATAGACCTTGTAGTTAGGGTACTCGTATATACAATAATCAGACTCTGCATTGGTGTTGAGAGATGACTTGTACATAAGATATATATGCCTTGTAGTTAGGGTACTCGTATATACAATACTCAGACTCTGCATTGGTGTTGAGAGAGGACTTGTATATAAGATATATATGCCTTGTAGTTAGGGTACTCGTATATACAATACTCAGACTCTGCATTGGTGTTGAGAGAGGACTTGTATATATGATATATAGGCCTTGTTGTTAGGGTACTCGTATATACAATACTCAGATTCTGCACTGGTGTTGAGAGAGGACTTGTATACAAAATATATAGGCCTTGTAGTTTGGGTACTCGTATATACAATACTCAGACTATGCATTGGTGTTGAGAGAGGACTTGTATACAATATATATATGCCTTGTAGTTAGGGTAATCGTATATACAATACTCAGACTCTGCATTGGTGTTGAGAGAGGACTTGTATATAAGATATATAGGCCTTGTAGTTAGGGTACTCGTATATACAATATTTGACTCTGCATTGGAGCTGAGAGAGAACTTGTATACAAGATACATAGGCCTTGTAGTTAGGGTACTCGTATATACAATACTCAGACTCTGCATTGGTGTTGAGAGAGGACTTGTATATAAGATATATATGACTTGTAGTTAGGGTACTCGTATATACAATACTCAGACTCTGCATTGGTGTTGAGAGAGGACTTGTATATATGATATATAGACCTTGTAGTTAGCGTACTCGTATATACAATACTCAGACTCTGCTTTGGTGTTGAGAGAGGACTTGTATACAAGATATATAGGCATTGTAGTTAGGGTACTCGTATATACAATACTCAGATTCTGCATTGGTGTTGAGAGAGGACTTGTATATAAGGCATATACGCATTGTAGTTAGGGTACTCGTATATACAATACTCAGACTCTGCATTGGTGTTGAGTGAGAACTTGTATATAAGATATATAGGCCTTGTAGTTAGGGTACTCGTGTATACAATATTTGACTCTACATTGGTGTTAAGAGAGGACTTGTATATAAGATATATATGCCTTGTAGTTAGGGTACTCGTGTATACAATACTCAGATTCTGCATTGGTGTTGAGAGAGGACTTGTATATAACATATATATGCCTTGTAGTTAGGGAACTCGTATATACAATACTCAGACTCTGCATTGGTGTTGAGAGAGGACTTGTATATAAGGTATATAGGCCTTGTAGTTAGCGTACTCGTATATACAATACTCAGACTCTGCATTGGTGTTGAGAGAGGACATGTATACAAGATATATAGGCATTGTAGTTAGGGTACTCGTATATACAATACTCAGACTCTGCATTGGTGTTGAGAGAGGACTTGTATATAAGATATATATGCCTTTTAGTTAGGGTACTCGTATATACAATACTCAGACTCTGCATTGGTGTTGAGAGATGACTTGTATATAAGATATATAGGCCTTATAGTTAGGGTACTCGTATATACAATACTCAGACTCTGCATTGGTGTTGAGAGAGGCCTTGCATATAAGATATATAGGCCTTGTTGTTAGGGTACTCGTATATACAATACTCAGATTCTGCACTGGTGTTGAGAGAGGACTTGTATACAAAATATATAGGCCTTGTAGTTTGGGTACTCGTATATACAATACTCAGACTCTGCATTGGTGTTGAGAGAGGACTTGTATACAAGATATATAGGCCTTGTAGTTTGGGTACTCGTATATACAATACTCAGACTATGCATTGGTGTTGAGAGAGGACTTGTATACAATATATATAGGCATTGTAGTTAGGGTACTCGTATATACTATACTCAGATTCTGCATTGGTGTTGAGAGAGGACTTGTATATATGATATATAGACCTTGTAGTTAGGGTACTCGTATATACAATACTCGGACTCTGCATTGGTGTAGAAAGAGGACTTGTATACAAGATATATAGGCTTTGTAGTTAGGGTACTCGTATATACAACACTCAGATTCTGCACTGGTGTTGAGAGAGGACTTGTATACAAAATATATAGGCCTTGTAGTTTGGGTACTCGTATATACAATACTCAGACTCTGCATTGGTGTTGAGAGAGGACTTGTATACAAGATATATAGGCCTTGTAGTTTGGGTACTCGTATATACAATACTCAGACTATGCATTGGTGTTGAGAGAGGACTTGTATACAATATATATAGGCATTGTAGTTAGGGTACTCGTATATACTATACTCAGATTCTGCATTGGTGTTGAGAGAGGACTTGTATATATGATATATAGACCTTGTAGTTAGGGTACTCGTATATACAATACTCAGACTCTGCATTGGTGTTGAGAGAGGACTTGTATATAAGATATATATGCCTTTTAGTTAGGGTACTCGTATATACAATACTCAGATTCTGCATTGGTGTTGAGAGAGGAATTGTATATATGATATATAGACCTTGTAGTTAGGGTACTCGTATATACAATACTCAGATTCTGCATTGGTGTTGAGAGAGGACTTGTATATAAGGCATATAGGCATTGTAGTTAGGGTACTCGTATATACAATACTCAGACTCTGCATTGGTGTTGAGAGAGGACATGTATACAAGATATATAGGCATTGTAGTTAGGGTACTCGTATATACAATACTCAGACTCTGCATTGGTGTTGAGAGAGGACTTGTATATAAGATATATAGGCATTGTAGTTAGGGTACTCGTATATACAATACTCAGACTCTGCATTGGTGTTGAGAGAGGACTTGTATATAAGATATATATGCCTTTTAGTTAGGGTACTCGTATATACAATACTCAGATTCTGCATTGGTGTTGAGAGAGGACTTGTATGTAAGGTATATAGGCCTTGTAGTTAGCGTACTCGTATATACAATACTCAGACTCTGCATTGGAGCTGAGAGAGGACTTGTATACAAGATACATAGGCCTTGTAGTTAGGGTACTCGTATATACAATACTCAGTCTCTGCATTGGTGTTGAGAGAGGACTTGTATATAAGATATATATGCCTTGTAGTTAGGGTACTCGTATATACAATACTCAGACTCTGCATTGGTGTTGAGAGAGGACTTGTATACAAGATATATAGGCTTTGTAGTTAGGGTACTCGTATATACAATACTCAGATTCTGCATTGGTGTTGAGAGAGGACTTGTATATATGATATATAGACCTTGTAGTTAGGGTACTCGTATATACAATACTCAGACTCTGCATTGGTGTTGAGAGATGACTTGTATATAAGATATATAGGCCTTATAGTTAGGGTACTCGTATATACAATACTCAGACTCTGCATTGGTGTTGAGAGAGGCCTTGTATATAAGATATATAGGCCTTGTTGTTAGGGTACTCGTATATACAATACTCAGATTCAGCACTGGTGTTGAGAGAGGACTTGTATACAAAATATATAGGCCTTGTAGTTTGGGTACTCGTATATACAATACTCAGACTATGCATTGGTGTTGAGAGAGGACTTGTATACAATATATATATGACAATTGTAGTTAGGGTACTCGTATATACAATACTCAGACTCTGCATTGGTGTTGAGAAGAAGACTGTATACAAGATATATAGGCTTTGTAGTTAGGGTAGTCGTATATACAATACTCAGATTCTGCACTTGTGTTGAGAGAGGACTGGTATACCAGATATATAGGCTTGTAGTTAGGGTACTCGTATATACAATACTCAGACTCTGCATTGGTGTTGAGAGAGGACTTGTATACAAGATATATAGGCATTGTAGTTAGGGTACTTGTATATACAATACTCAGTCTCTGCATTGGTGTTGAGAGAGGACTTGTATACAAGATATATAGGCCTTGTAGTTAGGGTACTCGTATATACAATACTTAGGCTCTGCATTGGTGTTAAGAGAGGACTTGTATATAAGATATATATGCCTTGTAGTTAGGGTACTCGTATATACAATACTCAGATTCTGCATTGGTGTTAAGAGACGACTTGTATATAAGATATATATGCCTTGTAGTTAGGGTACTCGTATATACAATACTCAGATTCTGCATTGGTGTTGAGAGAGGACTTGTATATAAGATATATATGCCTTGTAGTTAGGGTACTCGTATATACAATACTCAGACTCTGCATTGGTGTTGAGAGAGGACTTGTATATAAGATATATAGGCCTTGTAGTTAGGGTACTCGTATATACAATATTTGACTCTGCATTGGAGCTGAGAGAGAACTTGTATACAAGATACATAGGCCTTGTAGTTAGGGTACTCGTATATACAACACTCAGACTCTGCATTGGTGTTGAGAGAGGACTTGTATACAAGATATATAGGCATTGTAGTTAGGGTACTCGTATATACAATACTCAGATTCTGCATTGGTGTTGAGAGAGGATTTGTATATAAG
>NW_003128468.1:0-21602 GCF_000003605.2 Saccoglossus kowalevskii | reverse complement strand
TCATATATTACACTGACGTCATGGTTGTCAAAGACACGTTGCTTAAATTACACTAACGTGGCGGTGGTCAAAAACACATTGCTTATATTACACCAACGTGATGGTGGTCAAAGACACATTGCTTATATTACACCAACGTGATGGTGGTCAACACACATTGCTTATATTTCACTAACGTGATGATGGTCAAAGACACATTGCTTATATTACACTAACGTGGTGGTAGTCAAAGATACATTGCTTATATTACACTAACGTGATGATGGTCAAAGACACATTGCTTATATTATACTGACGTGATGGTGGTCCAAAACACATTGCTTATATTACGCTGACGTGATGGTGGTCAAAGGCACGTTGCTTATATTACACCAACGTGATGGTGGTCAACAACACATTGCTTATATTACACAAACGTGATTATGGTCAAAGACACATTGCTTATATTACACTAACGTGTTGATGGTCAAAGACACATTGCTTATATTACACTAACGTGATAGTGGTCTAAGACACATTGCTTATATTACACTAACGTGATGGTGGTCAAAGACACATTGCTTATATTACACTAACGTGATGGTGGTCCAAAACACATTGCTCATATTACACTAAACGTGATGGTGGTCAAAGACACATTGCTTATATTACACCCAACGTGATGGTGGTCCAAGACACATTATATTTACACTAACGTGATGATGGTCAAATACACATTGCTTATATTACACTAACGTGGTGGTAGTCAAAGACACATTGCTTATATTACACTAACGTGATGATGGTCAAAGACACATTGCTTATATTATACTGACGTGATGGTGGTCAAAAACACATTGCTTATATTACACTAACGTGATGATGGTCAAAGACACATTGCTTATATTACACTAACGTGATGGTGGTCAGAGACACATTGTTTATATTACACTAACGTGATGGTGGTCTAAGACACATTGCTTATATTACAATAACGTGATGGTGGTCAAAGTCACATTACTTATATTACACTAACGTGATGATGGTCAAAGACACATTGCTTATATTACACTAACGTGATGATGGTCAAAGACACATTGCTTATATTACACTAACGTGATGATGGTCAAAGACACATTGCTTATATTACACTCAAGTGATGGTGGTCAGAGACACATTGTTTATATTACACTAACGTGATGGTGGTCAAAGACACATTGCTTATATTACACTAACGTGATGGTGGTCAAAAACACATTGCTTATATTACACTAACGTGATGGTGGTCAAAGACACATTGCTTATATTACACTAACGTGATGGTGGTCTAAGACACATTGCTTATATTACACTAACGTGATGGTGGTCTAAGACACATTGCTTATATTACACTAACGTGATGGTGGTCAATGTCACATTGCTTATATTACACTAACGTGATGATGGTCAAATACACATTGCTTATATTACACTAACGTGATGGTAGTCAAAGACACATTGCTTATATTACACTAACGTGATGATGGTCAAAGATACATTGCTTATATTATACTGACGTGATGGTGGTCAAAAACACATTGCTTATATTACACTAACGTGATGATGGTCAAAGACACATTGCTTATATTACACTAACGTGACGGTGGTCAAAAACACATTGCTTAAATTACACTGACGTGATGGTGGTCAGAGACACATTGCTTATATTACACTAACGTGATGGTGGTCTAAGACACATTGCTTATATTACACTAACGTGATGGTGGTCAATGTCACATTGCTTATATTACACCAACGTGATGTTGGTCAAAGACACATTGCTTATATTGCACTAACGTGATGGTGGTCAAAGACACTTTGCTTATATTACACTGACGCGATGGTGGTCAAAGACACATTGCTTATATTACACTAACGTGATGGTGGTCAAAGACACATTGCTTATATTACACTAACGTGACAGTGGTCAAAAACACATTGCTCATATTACACTGACGTGATGGTGGTCAGAGACACATTGATTACATTACACTAACGTGATGGTAGTCAAAGACACATTGCTTATATTACACTAACGTGATGGTGGTCAAATGACACATTGCTTATATTACACTAACGTGATTGTGGTCAAAGACACATTGCTTATATTACACTAACGTGACGGTGGACAAAAACACATTGCTTATATTACACTGACGTGAGGGTGGTCAGAGTCACATTGCTTTTATTACACTAACGTGATTGTGGTCAAAGACACATTGCTTATATTACACTAACGTGATTGTGGTCAAAGACACATTGCTTATAATATACTACCGTGATGGTGGTCAAAGACACATTGCTTATATTACACTAACGTGATGATGGTCAAAGACACATTGCTTATATTACACTAACGTGATTGTGGTCAAAGACACTTTGCTCATATTACACTAACGTGACAGTGGTCAAAAACACATTGCTCATATTACACTAACGTGATGATGGTCAGAGACACATTGCTTATATTACACTAACGTGACAGTGGTCAAAAACACATTGCTTATATTACACTAACGTGATGATGGTCAAAGACACATTGCTTATATTACACTAACGTGATGGTGGTCAAAGGCACATTGCTTTTATTACACTAACGTGATTATGGTCAAAGACACATTGCTTATATTACACTCAAGTGGTGGTGGTCAAAGACACATTGCTTATATTACACTGACGTGATGGTAGTCAGAAACACATTGCTTATATTACACTAACGTGATGGTGGTCAAAAACACATTGCTTATATTACACCAACGTGATGGTGGTCAAAGACACATTGCTTATATTACACCAACGTGATGGTGGTCAAAGGCACATTGCTTATATTACACCAACGTGATGGTGGTCAAAGACACATTGCTTATATTACACTAACGTGATGATGGTCAAATACACATTGCTTATATTACACTAACGTGATGGTAGTCAAAGACACATTGCTTGTATTACACTAACGTGATGATGGTCAAAGACACATTGCTTATATTATACTGACGTGATGGTGGTCAAAAACACATTGCTTATATTACACTAACGTGATGATGGTCAACGACACATTGCTTATATTATACTAACGTGATGGTGGTCAAAGACACATTGCTTTTATTACACTAACGTGATGATGGTCAAATACACATTGCTTATATTACACTCAAGTGGTGGTGGTCAAAGACACATTGCTTATATTACACTGACGTGATGGTAGTCAGAAACACCTTGCTTATATTACACTAACGTGATGGTGGTCAAAAACACATTGCTTATATTACACTAACGTGACGGTTGTCAAAGACACATTGCTTATATTGCACTAACGTGATGATGGTCAAAGACGCATTGCTTATATTACACTAACGTGACGGTGGTCAAAAACACATTGCTTAAATTACACTGACTTGATGGTGGTCAGAGACACATTGCTTATATTACACTAAAGTGATGGTGGTCTAAGACACATTGCTTATATTACACTAACGTGATGGTGGTCAAAAACACATTGCTTATATTACACTGACGTCATGGTGGTCAAAGACACGTTGCTTAAATTACACTAACGTGACGGTGGTCAAAAACACATTGCTTATATTACACCAACGTGATGGTGGTCAAAGACACATTGCTTATATTACACCAACGTGATGGTGGTCAACACACATTGCTTATATTACTCTAACGTGATGATGGTCAAAGACACATTGCTTATATTACACTAACGTGGTGGTAGTCAAAGATACATTGCTTATATTACACTAACGTGATGATGGTCAAAGACACATTGCTTATATGATACTGACGTGATGGTGGTCAAAAACACATTGCTTATATTACACTAACGTGATGATGGTCAAAGACACATTGCTTATATTACCCTAACGTGATGGTGGTCAAAGACACATTGCTTATATTACACTAACGTGATGATGGTCAAAGACACATTGTTTATATTACACTCTAGTGATGGTGGTCAGAGACACTTTGTTATATACACGACGTGATGGTGGTCAGAGACACATGTTATATTATAATACGGTGATGATGGTCAAAGACACATCGGTTATATACACTAACGGGATGCTGGTCAAAGACGCATCGCTTATATTACACTAACGTGATGATGGTCAGAGACGCATTGCTTTTTTTACACTAACGTGATGGTGGTCAAAGACGCATTGCTTATATTACACTAAAGTGATGCTTCGGTCAGAGACACATTGATTATATTACACTAACGTGATGCTGGTCAAAGACGCATTGCTTATATTACACTAACGTGACGTTGGTCAGAGACGCATTGCTTATATTACACTAACGTGATGGTGGTCAAAAACACATTGCTTATATTACACTGACGTGATGGCGGTCAAAGACAAATTGCTTATATTACACTAACGTGATTTTGGTCAGAGACACATTGCTTATATTACACTAACGTGATGCTGGTCTAAGACGCATTGCTTATATTACAATAACGTGATGGTGGTCAAAGACACATTACTTATATTGCAATAACGTGATGCTGGTCAAAGACGCATTGCTTATATTACACTAACGTGATGTTGGTCAGAGACGCATTGCTTATATTACACTAACGTGATGGTGGTCAAAGACGCATTGCTTATATTACACTAAAGTGATGTTGGTCAGAGACACATTGCTTATATTACACTAACGTGATGCTGGTCAAAGACGCATTGCTTATATTACACTAACGTGATGTTGGTCAGAGACGCATTGCTTATATTACACTAACGTGATGGTGGTCAAAGACAAATTGCTTATATTACACTAACGTGATGGTGGTCAAAAACACATTGCTTATATTACACTGACGTGATGGTGGTCAAAGACGCATTGCTTATATTACACTAACGTGATGTTGGTCAGAGACACATTGATTATATTACACTAACGTGATGGTGGTCAAAGACAAATTGCTTATATTACACTAACGTGATGGTGGTCAAAAACACATTGCTTATATTACACTGACGTGATGGTGGTCAAAGACGCATTGCTTATATTACACTAACGTGATGTTGGCCAGAGACACATTGCTTATATTACACTTACGTGATGCTGGTCAAAGACGCATCGCTTATATTACACTGACGTGATGGTGGTCAAAGACGCATTGCTTATATTACACTAACGTGATGTTGGTCAGAGACACATTGCTTATATTACACTTACGTGATGCTGGTCAAAGACGCATTGCTTATATTACACTAACGTGATGGTGGTCAACAACACATTGCTTATATTACACTGACGTGATGGTGGTCAGAGACACATTGCTTATATTACACTAACGTGATGGTGGTCAAAAAAACATTGCTTATATTACACTAACGTGATGGTGGTCAAAGACACATTGCTTATATTGCACTAACGTGAAGGTGGTCAGAGACACATTGCTTATATTACACTGACGTGATGGTGGTCAAAGACATATTTCTTATATTGCACTAACGTGATGGTGCTCAGAGACATATTGCTTATATTATACTACCGTGATGGTGGTCAAAGACACATCGCTTATATTACACTGACGTGATGGTGGTCAAAGACAAATTGCTTATATTACACTAATGTGATGGTGGTCAAAGACGCATTGCTTATATTACACTAACGTGATGGTGGTCAAAAACACATTGCTTATATTACAATAACGTGATGGTGGTCAAAGACACATTACTTATATTGCACTAACGTGATGGTGGTCAGAGACACATTGCTTATATTACACTAACGTGATGTTGATCAGAGACACATTGCTTATATTATACTAACGTGATGCTGGTCAAAGACACATTGCTTATAATTGCACTAACGCGAAGGTGGTCAGAGACACATTGCTTATATTACACTGACGTGATGGTGGTCAAAGACACATTGCTTATATTGCACTAACGTGATGGTGGTCAGAGACATATTGCTTATATTTTACTACCGTGATGCTGGTCAAAGACACATTACTTATATTACACTAACGTGATGGTGGTCAGAGACACATTGCTTATATTACACTAACGTGATGGTGGTCAAAGACGCATTGCTTATATTACACTAAAGTGATGTTGGTCAGAGACACATTGCTTATATTACACTAACGTGATGCTGGTCAAAGACGCATTGCTTATATTACACTAACGTGATGTTGGTCAGAGACGCATTGCTTATATTACACTAACGTGATGGTGGTCAGAGACACATTGCTTATATTACACTAACGTGATGGTGGTCAAAAAAACATTGCTTATATTACACTAACGTGATGGTGGACAAGGACACATTGCTTTTATTGCACTGACGTGATGGTGGTCAAAGACACATTGCTTATATTGCACTAACGTGATGGTGGTCAGTGACATATTGCTTATATTACACTAACGTGATGTTGGTTAGAGACACATTGCTTATATTACACTAACGTGATGCTGGTCAAAGACGCATTGTTTATAATTACACTAACGTGATGCTGGTCAAAGACAAATTGCTTATATTAAACTGACGTGATGGTGGTCAAAGACACATTGCTTATATTGCACTAACGTGATGGTGGTCAGAGACACATTGCTTATATTATACTACCGTGATGGTGGTCAAAGACACATTACTTATATTACACTAACGTGATGGTGGTCAAAGACACATCGCTTATATTACACTGACGTGATGGTGGTCAAAGACAAATTGCTTATATTACACTAACGTGATGGTGGTCAAAGACGCATTGCTTATATTACATTAACGTGATGGTGGTCAAAAACACATTGCTTATATTTCAATAACGTGATGGTGGTCAAAGACACATTACTTATATTGCACTAACGTGATGGTGGTCAGAGACGCATTGCTTATATTACACTAACGTGATGCTGGTCAAAGACGCATTGCTTATATTACACTAACGTGATGTTGGTCAGAGACACATTGCTTATATTACACTAACGTGATGGTGGTCAAAGACAAATTGCATATATTACACTAACGTGATGGCGGTCACAAACACATTGCTTATATTACACTGACCTGATGGTGGTCAGAGACACATTGCTTATATTACACTAACGTGATGTTGGTCAGAGACACATTGCTTATATTACACTTACGTGATGCTGGTCAAAGACGCATTGCTTATATTACACTAACGTGATGGTGGTCAAAAACACATTGCTTATATTACACTGACGTGATGGTGGTCAAAGACACATTGCTTATATTACACTAACGTGATGGTGGTCAAAAAAACATTGCTTATATTACACTCACGTGATGGTGGTCAAAGACACATTGCTTATATTGCACTAACGTGAAGGTGGTCAGAGACACATTGCTTATATTACACTGACGTGATGGTGGTCAAAGACACATTTCTTATATTGCACTAACGTGATGGTGCTCAGAGACATATTGCTTATATTATACTACCGTGATGGTGGTCAAAGACACATCGCTTATATTACACTGACGTGATGGTTGTCAAAGACAAATTACTTATATTACACTAATGTGATGGTGGTCAAAGACGCATTGCTTATATTACACTAACGTGATGGTGGTCAAAAACACATTGCTTATATTACAATAACGTGATGGTGGTCAAAGACACATTACTTATATTGCACTAACGTGATGGTGGTCAGAGACACATTGCTTATATTACACT
The DNA here is from genome assembly GCF_000003605.2 of Saccoglossus kowalevskii. Classification (NCBI taxonomy): domain Eukaryota; kingdom Metazoa; phylum Hemichordata; class Enteropneusta; family Harrimaniidae; genus Saccoglossus; species Saccoglossus kowalevskii. The sequence goes on along the minus strand of NW_003128468.1, from coordinate 13,912 downwards.
AACGTGATGTTGATCAGAGACACATTGCTTATATTATACCAACGTGATGCTGGTCAAAGACGCATTGTTTATAATTACACTAACGTGATGTTGGTCAGAGACACATTGCAAATATTACACTAACGTGATGCTGGTCAAAGACGCATTGCTTATATTACACTAACGTGATGTTGGTCAGAGACACATTGCTTATATTACACTAACGTGATGCTGGTTTAAGACGCATTGTTTATATTACACTAACTTGATGTTGGTCAGAGACGCATTGCTTATATTACACTAACGTGATGGTGGTCAAAGACGCATTGCTTATATTACACTAACGTGATGTTGGTCAGAGACGTATTGCTTATATTACACTAACGTGATGGTGGTCAAAGACGCATTGCTTATATTACACTAAAGTGATGTTGGTCAGAGACACATTGCTTATATTACACTAACGTGATGCTGGTCAAAGACGCATTGCTTATATTACACTAACGTGATGGTGGTCAAAAACACATTGCTTATATTACACTGACGTGATGGTGGTCAGAGACACATTGCTTATATTACACTAAAGTGATGGTGGTCAAAAAAACATTGCTTATATTACACTAACGTGATGGTGGTCAAAGACACATTGCTTATATTGCACTAACGTGATGGTGGTCAAAGACGCATTGCTTATATTACACTAACGTGATGGTGGTCAAAAACACATTGCTTATATTACAATAACGTGATGGTGGTCAAAGACACATTACTTATATTGCACTAACGTGATGGTGGTCAGAGACACATTGCTTATATTACACTAACGTGATGTTCGTCAGAGACACACTGCTTATATTACACTAACGTGATGCTGCTCAAAGACGCATTGCTTATATTACACTAACGTGATGGTGGTCAAAGACGCATTGCTTATATTACACTAAAGTGATGTTGGTCAGAGACACATTTCTTATATTACACTAACGTGATGCTGGTCAAAGACGCATTGCTTATATTACACTAACGTGATGTTGGTCAGAGACGCATTGCTTATATTACACTAACGTGATGGTGGTCAAAGACAAATTGCTTATATTACACTAACGTGATGGTGGTCAAAAAAACATTGCTTATATTACACTAACGTGATGATGGTCAAAGACACATTGCTTATATTACACTAACGTGATGGTGGTCAAAGACACATTGCTTATATTACACTAACGTGATGATGGTCAAAGACACATTGCTTATATTACACTCAAGTGATGGTGGTCAGAGACACATTGTTTATATTACACTAACGTGATGGTGGTCTAAGACACATTGCTTATATTACAATAACGTGATGGTGGTCAAAGTCACATTGCTTATATTACACCAACGTGATGGTGTATAAAGACACATTGCTTATATTACACTAACGTGATGGTGGTCAAAAACCCATTGCTTATATTACACTAACGTGACAGTGGGCAAAAACACATTGCTCTTATTACACTGACCTGATGGTGGGCCGAAACCCCTTGCTTACATTACACTAACCTGATGGTATACAAAGACACATTGCTTATATTACACTAACCCCCCTGTGGTCAAAGACAATATGCTTATATTACACTAACGTGATTGTGATCAAGACACATTGCTTATATTATACTATTGTGATTGTGGTCACGACGCATTGCATATATTACACTAAGGAGCTTGTGATCAAACACACGTTGCTTATATTACACTAACGTAACTGTGGACAAGCACACATTGCTTATATTATACTACCATGATAGTGGTCAAAGACACGTTGCTTATATTACACTAACGGGATGGTGGTGAAAAACGCATTGCTAATATTACTCTGACGTGATGGTGGTCATAGACACATTGCTTTTATTACACTGACATGATGGTGGTCAAAGACATATTGCTTATATTTCACTAACGTGATGGTGGTCAAAAACACATTGCTCATATTACACTAACGTGATGGTGGTCAAAAACACATTGCTTATATTACACTGACGTGATGGTGGTCAAAGACACTTTGCTTATATTACACTGACGCGATGGTGTCCAAAGACACATTGCTTATATTACACTAACGTGATGGTGGTCAAAGACACATTGCTTATATTACACTAACGTGACAGTGGTCAAAAACACATTGCTCATATTACACTGAAGTGATGGTGGTCAGAGACACATTGCTTACATTACACTAACGTGATGGTAGTCAAAGACACATTGCTTATATTACACTAACGTGATGGTGGTCAAAGACACATTGCTTATATTACACTAACGTGATTGTGGTCAAAGACACATTGCTTATATTATACTAATGTGATTGTGGTCAACGACACATTGCTTATATTACACTAACGTGCTTGTGGTCAAAGACACATTGCTTATATTACACTAACGTGATTGTGGTCAAAGACACTTTGCTTATATTACACTGACGCGATGGTGTCCAAAGACACATTGCTTATATTACACTAACGTGATGGTGGTCAAAGACACATTGCTTATATTACACTAACGTGACAGTGGTCAAAAACACATTGCTCATATTACACTGACGTGATGGTGGTCAGAGACACATTGCTTACATTACACTAACGTGATTGTGGTCAAAGACACATTGCTTATATTATTCTAATGTGATTGTGGTCAACGACACATTGCTTATATTACACAAACTTGCTTGTGGTCAAAGACACATTGCTTATATTACACTAACGTGACGGTGGTCAAAAACACATTGCTTATATTACACTGACGTGAGGGTGGTCAGAGACACATTGCTTTTATTACACTAACGTGATTGTGGTCAAAGACACATTGCTTATATTACACTAAAGTGATTGTGGTCAAAGACACATTGCTTATAATATACTACCGTGATGGTGGTCAAAGACACAATGCTTATATTACACTAACGTGATGATGGTCAAAGACACATTGCTTATATTACACTAACGTGATTGTGGTCAAAGACACATTGCTTGTATTAAGCTGACGTGATGGTGGTCATAGACACATTGCTTATATTATACTACCATGATGGTGGTCAAAGACACGTTGCTTATATTACACTAACGGGATGGTGGTGAAAAACGCATTGCTAATATTACTCTGAATTGATGGTGGTCATAGACACATTGCTTTTATTACACTGACATGATGGTGGTCAAAGACACATTGCTCATATTACACTAACGTGATGGTGGTCAAAAACACATTGCTTATATTACACTGACGTGATGGTGGTCAAAGACACTTTGCTTATATTACACTGACGCGATGGTGTCCAAAGACACATTGCTTATATTACACTAACGTGATGGTGGTCAAAGACACATTGCTTATATTACACTAACGTGACAGTGGTCAAAAACACATTGCTCTTATTACACTGACGTGATGGTGGTCAGAGACACATTGCTTACATTACACTAACGTGATGGTAGTCAAAGACACATTGCTTATATTACACTAACGTGATGGTGGTCAAAGACACATTGCTTATATTACACTAACGTGATTGTGGTCAAAGAAACATTGCTTATATTATACTAATGTGATTGTGGTCAACGACACATTGCTTATATTACACAAACGTGCTTGTGGTCAAAGACACATTGCTTATATTACACTAACGTGACGGTGGTCAACAACACATTGCTTATATTACACTGACGTGAGGGTGGTCAGAGACACATTGCTTTTATTACACTAACGTGATTGTGGTCAAAGACACATTGCTTATATTACACTAACGTGATTGTGGTCAAAGACACATTGCTTATAATATACTACCGTGATGGTGGTCAAAGACACATTGCTTATATTACACTAACGTGATGATGGTCAAAGACACATTGCTTATATTACACTAACGTGATTGTGGTCAAAGACACTTTACTTATATTACACTGACGCGATGGTGTCCAAAGACACATTGCTTATATTACACTAACGTGATGGTGGTCAAAGACACATTGCTTATATTACACTAACGTGACAGTGGTCAAAAACACATTGCTCATATTACACTGACGTGATGGTAGTCAGAGACACATTGCTTACATTACACTAACGTGATGGTAGTCAAAGACACATTGCTTATATTACACTAACGTGATGGTGGTCAAAGACACATTGCTTATATTACACTAACGTGAAGGTGGTCAGAGGCACATTGCTTATATTACACTGACGTGATGGTGGTCAAAGACACATTGCTTATATTGCACTAACGTGATGGTGGTCAGAGACATATTGCTTATATTTTACTACCGTGATGGTGGTCAAAGACACATTACTTATATTACACTAACGTGATGGTGGTCAAAGACACATCGCTTATATTACACTGACGTGATGGTGGTCAAAGACAAATTGCTTATATTACACTAACGTGATGGTGGTCAAAGACGCATTGCTTATATTACACTAACGTGATGGTGGTCAAAAACTCATTGCTTATATTACAATAAAGTGATGGTGGTCAAAGACACATTATTTATATTGCACTAACGTGATGGTGGTCAGAGACACATTGCTTATATTACACTAACGTGATGTTGGTCAGAGACACATTGCTTATATTACACTAACGTGATGCTGGTCAAAGACGCATTGTTTATATTACACTAACGTGATGTTGGTAAGAGACGCATTGCTTATATTATACTAACGTGATGCTGGTCAAAGTCGCATTGCTTATATTACACTAACGTGATGTTGGTCAGAGACACATTGCTTATATTACACTAACGTTATGGTGGTCAAAAAAACATTGCTTATATTACACTAACGTGATGGTGGTCAAAGTCACATTGCTTATATTGCACTAACGTGATGTTGTTCAGAGACATATTGCTTATATTATACTACCGTGATGGTGGTCAAAGACACATTACTTATATTACACTAACGTGATGGTGGTCAAAGACACATCGCTTATATTACACTGGCGTGATGGTGGTCAAAGACAAATTGCTTATATTACACTAACGTGATGGTGGTCAAAGACGCATTACTTATATTACTCTAACGTGATGGTGGTCAAAAACACATTGCTTATATTACACTAACGTGATGGTGGTCAGAGACACATTGCTTATATTACAGTAACGTGATGGTGGTCAAAAAAACATTGCTTATATTACACTAACGTGATGGTGGTCAAAGACACATTGCTTATATTGCACTAACGTGATGGTGGTCAGAGACACATTGCTTATATTACACTGACGTGATGGTGGTCAAAGACACATTGCTTATATTGCACTAACGTGATGGTGGTCAGAGACACATTGCTTATATTGCACTAACTTGATGTTGGTCAGAGACACATTGCTTATATTACACTAACGTGATGGTGGTCAAACACACATCGCTTATATTACACTGACGTGATGGTGGTCAAAGACAAATTGCTTATATTACGCTAATGTGATCGTGGTCAAAGACGCATTGCTTATATTACACTAAACGTGATGGTGGTCAAAAAACACATTGGTTATATTACACTAACGTGATGGTGGTCTGAGACACATTGCTTATATTGCACTAACGTGATGGTGGTCAAGAAAACATTGCTTATATTACACTAACGTGATGGTGGTCAAAAACACATTGCTTATATTACACTAACGTGAAGGTGGTCAGAGACACATTGCTTATATTACACTGACGTGATGGTGGTCAAAGACACATTGCTTATATTGCACTAACGTGAAGGTGGTCAGAGACACATTGCTTATATTACACTGACGTGATGGTGGTCAAAGACACATTGCTTATATTGCACTAACGTGATGGTGGTCAGAGACATATTGCTTATATTATACTACTGTGATGGTGGTCAAAGACACATTACTTATATTACACTAACGTGATGGTTGTCAAAGACACATCGCTTATATTACACTGACGTGATGGTGGTCAAAGACAAATTGCTTATATTACACTGACGTGATGGTGGTCAAAGACGCATTGCTTATATTACACTAACGTGATGGTGGTCAAAAACACATTGCTTATATTACAATAACGTGATGGTGGTCAAAGACACATTACTTATATTGCACTGACGTGACGGTCGTCAGAGACACATTGCTTATATTACACTAACGTGATGCTGGTCAAAGACGCATTGTTTATATTACACTAACGTGATGGTGGTCAAAGACGCATTGCTTATATTACACTAACGTGATGCTGGTCAAAGACGCATTGCTTATATTACACTAACGTGATGTTGGTCAGAGACACATTGCTTATATTACACTAACGTGATGCTGGTCAAAGACGCATTGCTTATATTACACTTAAGTGATGTTGGTCAGAGACACATTGCTTATATTACACTAACGTGATGCTGGTCAAAGACGCATTGCTTATATTACACTAACATGATGTTGGTCAGAGACGCATTGCTTATATTACACTAACGTGATGGTGGTCAAAGACAAATTGCTTATATTACACTAACGTGATGGTTGTCAAAAACGCATTGCTTATATTACACTGACGTGATGGTGGTCAGAGACACATTGCTTATATTACACTAACGTGATGGTGGTCAAAAAAACATTGCTTATATTACACTAACGTGATGGTGGTCAAAGACACATTGCATATATTGCACTAACGTGAAGGTGGTCAGAGACACATTGCTTATATTACACTGACGAGATGGTGGTCAAAGACACATTGCTTATATTACACTAACGTGATGGTGGTCAAAGACACATCGCTTATATTACACTGACGTGATGGTGGTCAAAGACAAATTGCTTATATTACACTAACGTGATGGTGGTCAAAGACGCATTGCTTATATTACACTAACGTGATGGTGGTCAAAAACACATTGCTTATATTACACTAACGTGATGGTGGTCAGAGACACATTGCTTATATTACACTAACGTGATGGTGGTCACAAAAACATTGCTTATATTACACTAACGTGATGGTGGTCAAAGACACATTGCTTATATTGCACTAACGTGAAGGTGGTCAGAGGCACATTGCTTATATTACACTGACGTGATGGTGGTCAAAGACACATTGCTTATATTGCACTAACGTGATGGTGGTCAGAGACATATTGCTTATATTACACTAACGTGATTCTGGTCAAAGACGCATTGCTTATATTACACTAACGTGATGTTGGTCAGAGACACATTGCTTATATTACACTAACGTGATGCTGGTCAAATACTCATTGCTTATATTACACTAACATGATGTTGGTCAAAGACGCATTGCTTATACTACACTAACGTGATGGTGATCAAAGACATATTGCTTACATTACACTAACGTGATGGTGGTCCAAAAAAACATTGCTTATATTACACTGACGTGATGGTGGTCAAAGACGCATTGCTTATATTACACTAACGTGATGGTGGTCAGAAACACATTGCTTATATTACTCTTACGTGATGCTGGTCAAAGACACATTGCTTATATTATACTACCGTGATGGTGGTCAAAGACACATTGCTTATATTACACTAACGTGATGGTGGTCAAAGACACATCGCTTATATTACACTAACGTGATGGTGGTCAAAGACGCATTGCTTATATTACACTAACGTGATGGTGGTCAAAACACATTGCCTATTTTACACTAACGTGATGGTGGTCAAAGACACATTGCTTATATTGCACTAACGTGATGGTGGTCACAGACACATTGCTTATATGACACTGACGTGATGGTGGTCAAACAAACATTGCTCATATTGCACTAACGTGATGGTGGGCACAGACACATTGCTTATATTACACTACCGTGATGGTGGTCAAAGACACATTGCTTATATTACACTAACGTGATGGTGGTCAAAAACACATTGCTTATATTGCACTGACGTGATGGTGGTCATAGACACATTGCTTATATTAAACTACCATGATGGTGGTCAAAGACACGTTGCTTATATTACACTAACGGGATGGTGGTGAAAAACGCATTGCTAATATTACTCTGACGTGATGGTGGTCATAGACACATTGCTTTTATTACACTGACATGATGGTGGTCAAAGACATATTGCTTATATTTCACTAACGTGATGGTGGTCAAAAACACATTGCTTATATTACACTAACGTGATGGTGGTCAAAAACACATTGCTTATATTACACTGACGTGATGGTGGTCAAAGACACTTTGCTTATATTACACTGACGCGATGGTGTCCAAAGACACATTGCTTATATTACACTAACGTGATGGTGGTCAAAGACACATTGCTTATATTACACTAACGTGACAGTGGTCAAAAACACATTGCTCATATTACACTGACGTGATGGTGGTCAGAGACACATTGCTTATATTACACTAACGTGATGGTGGTCAAAGACACATTGCTTATATTACACTAACGTGATTGTGGTCAAAGACACATTGCTTATATTATACTAATGTGATTGTGGTCAACGACACATTGCTTATATTACACTAACGTGCTTGTGGTCAAAGACACATTGCTTATATTACACTAACGTGACGGTAGTCAAAAACACATTGCTTATATTACACTGACGTGAGGGTGGTCAGAGACACATTGCTTTTATTACACTAACGTGATTGTGGTCAAAGACACATTGCTTATATTACACTAACGTGATTGTGGTCAAAGACACATTGCTTATAATATACTACCGTGATGGTGGTCAAAGACACATTGCTTATATTACACTAACGTGATGATGGTCAAAGACACATTGCTTATATTACACTAACGTGATTGTGGTCAAAGACACTTTGCTTATATTACACTGACGCGGTGGTGCCCAAAGACACATTGCTTATATTACATTAACGTGATGGTGGTCAAAGACACATTGCTTATATTTCACTAACGTGATGATGGTCAAAAACACATTGCTTATATTACACTAACGTGATGGTGGTCAAAAACACATTGCTTATATTACACTAACGTGATGGTGGTCAAAGACACATTGCTTATATTACACTAACGTGATGGTGGTCAAAGACACATTGCTTATATTACACTAACGTGATGGTGGTCAGAGACACATTGCTTATATTACACTAACGTGATGGTGGTCAAAGACACATTGCTTATATTACACTGACGTGATGGTGGTCAAAGACACATTGCTTATATTACACTAACGTGATGGTGGTCAAAGACACATTGCTTATATTACACTAACGTGATGGTGGTCAAAGACACATTGCTTATATTACACTGACGTGATGGTGGTCAAAGACACATTAATTATATTACACTAACGTGATGGTGGTCAAAGACACATTGCTTATATTACACTAACGTGATGTTGGTCAGAGACACATTGCTTATATTACACTAACGTGATGGTGGTCAATGACGCATTGTTTATATTACACTAACGTGATGTTGGTCAGAGACGCATTGCTTATATTAAACTAACGTGATGGTGGTCAAAGACGCATTGCTTATATTACACTAACATGATGTTGGTCAGAGACGCATTGCTTATATTACACTAACGTGATGGTGGTCAAAGACAAATTGCTTATATTACACTAACGTGATGGTGGTCAAAGACAAATTGCTTATATTACACTAACGTGATGGTGGTCAAAGACGCATTGCTTATAATACACTAACGTGATGTTGGTCAGAGACACATTGCTTATATTACACTAACGTGATGGTGGTCAAAGACGCATTGCTTATATTACACTAACGTGATGTTGGTCAGAGACGCATTGCTTATATTACACTAACGTGGTGGTAGTCAAAGACACATTGCTTATATTACACTAACGTGATGATGGTCAAAGACACATTGCTTATATTATACTGACGTGATGGTGGTCAAAAACACATTGCTTATATTACACTAACGTGATGATGGTCAAAGACACATTGCTTATATTACACTAACGTGATGGTGGTCAGAGACACATTGCTTATATTACACTAACGTGATGGTGGTCAAAGATGCATTGCTTATATTACACTAACGTGATGGTGGTCAAAGACATATTGCTTATATTACACTTACGTGATGGTGGTCAGAGACACCTTGCTTATATTACACTAACGTGATGGTGGTCAAACACACATTGCTCATATTACACAGACGTGATGGTGTTCAAAGACACATTGCTTATATTACACTAACGTGATGGTGGTCAGAGACACATTGCTTATATTACACTAACGTGATGGTGGTCAAAAAAACATTGCTTATATTACACTAACGTGATGGTGGTCAAAGACACATTGCTTATATTACACTAACGTGATGGTGGTCAAAAAAAACATTGCTTATATTACAGTAAAGTGATGGTGGTCAAAAAAACATTGCTTATATTGCACTAACGTGATGGTGGTCAAAGACACATTGCTTATATTGCACTAACGTGAAGGTGGTCAGAGACACATTGCTTATATTACACTGACGAGATGGTGGTCAAAGACACATTGCTTATATTACACTAACGTGATGGTGGTCAAAGACGCATTGCTTATAATACACTAACGTGATGGTGGTCATAAACACATTGCTTATATTACACTGACGTGATGGTGGTCAAACACGCATTGCTCATATTACACTGACGTGATGGTGTTCAAAGACACATTGCTTATATTACACTAACGTGATGGTGGTCAGAGACACATTGCTTATATTACACTAACGTGATGGTGGTCAAAAAAACATTGCTTATATTACACTAACGTGATGGTGGTCAAAGACACATTGCTTATATTGCACTAACGTGATGATGGTCAAAGACACATTGCTTATATTACACTCAAGTGGTGGTGGTCAAAGACACTTTGCTTATATTACACTGACGCGATGGTGTCCAAAGACACATTGCTTATATTACACTAACGTGATGGTGGTCAAAAACACATTGCTTATATTACACTAACGTGACGGTGGTCAAAGACACATTGCTTATATTGCACTAACGTGATGATGGTCAAAGACACATTGCTTATATTACACTAACGTGACGGTGGTCAAAAACACATTGCTTAAATTACACTGACGCGATGGTGGTCAGGGACACATTGCTTATATTACACTAACGTGATGGTGGTCTAAGACACATTGCTTATATTACACTAACGTGATGGTGGTCAAAGTCACATTGCTTATATTACACCAACGTGATGGTGGTCAAAGACACATTGCTTATATTGCACTAACGTGATGGTGGTCAAAGACACTTTGCTTATATTACACTGACGCGATGGTGGTCAAAGACACATTGCTTATATTACACTAACGTGATGGTGGTCAAAGACACATTGCTTATATTACACTAACGTGACAGTGGTCAAAAACACATTGCTCATATTACACTGACGTGATGGTGGTCAAAAACACATTGCTTATATTACACTAACGTGATGATGGTCAAAGACACATTGCTTATATTACACTAACGTGATGATGGTCCAAGACACATTGCTTTTATTACACTAACGTGATGGTGGTCAAAGACACATTGCTTATATTACACTAACGTTATTGTGGTCAAAGACACATTGCTTATATTATACTAATGTGATTGTGGTCAACGACACATTGCTTATATTACACTAACGTGCTTGTGGTCAAAGACACATTGGCTTTATATTACACTAACGTGACGGTGGTCAAAAACACATTGCTTATATTACACTGACGTGAGGGTGGTCAGAGACACATTGCTTTTATTACACTAACGTGATTGTGGTCAAAGACACATTGCTTATATTACACTAACGTGATTGTGGTCAAAGACACATTGCTTATAATATACTACCGTGATGGTGGTCAAAGACACATTGCTTATATTACACTAACGTGATGATGGTCAAAGACACATTGCTTATATTACACTAACGTGATTGTGGTCAAAGACACTTTACTTATATTACACTGACGCGGTGGTGTCCAAAGACACATTGCTTATATTACATTAACGTGATGGTGGTAAAAGACACATTGCTTTATATTACACTAACGTGACAGTGGTCAAAAAACACATTGCTTCATATTACACTGACGTGAGGGTGGTTAGAGACACATTGCTTTATTACACTAACGTGATTGTGGTCAAAGACACATTGCTTATATTACACTAACGTTATTGTGGTCAAAGACACATTGCTTATAATATACTACCTGTGATGGTTGTCAAAGACACATTGCTTATATTACACTAACGTGATGATGGTCAAAGACACATTGCTTATATTACACTAACGTGATTGTGGTCAAAGACACATTGCTTATATTAAACTACCATGATGGTGGTCAAAGACACGTTGCTTATATTACACTAACGGGATGGTGGTGAAAAACGCATTGCTAATATTACTCTGACGTGATGGTGGTCATAGACACATTGCTTTTATTACACTGACATGATGGTGGTCAAAGACATATTGCTTATATTTCACTAACGTGATGGTGGTCAAAAACACATTGCTCATATTACACTAACGTGATGGTGGTCAAAAACACATTGCTTATATTACACTGACGTGATGGTGGTCAAAGACACTTTGCTTATATTACACTGACGCGATGGTGTCCAAAGACACATTGCTTATATTACACTAACGTGATGGTGGTCAAAGACACATTGCTTATATTACACTAACGTGACAGTGGTCAAAAACACATTGCTCATATTACACTGACGTGATGGTGGTCAGAGACACATTGCTTACATTACACTAACGTGATGGTAGTCAAAGACACATTGCTTATATTACACTAACGTGATGGTGGTCAAAGACACATTGCTTATATTACACTAACGTGATTGTGGTCAAAGAAACATTGCTTATATTATACTAATGTGATTGTGGTCAACGACACATTGCTTATATTACACAAACGTGCTTGTGGTCAAAGACACATTGCTTATATTACACTAACGTGACGGTGGTCAAAAACACATTGCTTATATTACACTGACGTGAGGGTGGTCAGAGACACATTGCTTTTATTACACTAACGTGATTGTGGTCAAAGACACATTGCTTATATTACACTAACGTGATTGTGGTCAAAGACACATTGCTTATAATATACTACCGTGATGGTGGTCAAAGACACATTGCTTATATTACACTAACGTGATGGTGGTCAAAGACACATTGCTTTTATTACACTAACGTGATGGTGGTCAAAAACACATTGCTTATATTACACTAACGCGATGGTGGTCAAAGACACATTGCTTATATTACACTAACGTGATGGTGGTCAAAGACACATTGCTTATATTACACTAACGTGACAGTGGTCAAAAACACATTGCTCATATTACACTGACGTGATGGTGGTCAGAGACACATTGCTTACATTACACTAATGTGATGGTAGTCAAAGACACATTGCTTATATTACACTAACGTGATGGTGGTCAAAGACACATTGCTTATATTACACTAACGTGATTGTGGTCAAAGACACATTGCTTAAATTATACTAATGTGATTGTGGTCAACGACACATTGCTTATATTACACTAATGTGATGATGGTCAAAGACACATTGCTTATATTACACTAACGTGATGGTGGTCAAAGACACATTGCTTTTATTACACTAACGTGATGATGGTATAAGACACATTGCTTATATTACACTAACGTGATGGTGGTCAAAGTCACATTGCTTATATTACACCAACGTGATGGTGGTCAAAGACACATTGCTTATATTGCACTAACGTGATGGTGGTCAAAGACAATTTGCTTATATTACACTGACGCGATGGTGGTCAAAGACACATTGCTTATATTACACTAACGTGATGGTGGTCAAAGACACATTGCTTATATTACACTAACGTGATTGTGGTCAAAGACACATTGCTTATATTATACTAATGAGATTGTGGTCAACGACACAT
>NW_003128453.1:0-28286 GCF_000003605.2 Saccoglossus kowalevskii | reverse complement strand
TTGTGAATCTTCACTGCACAAAAATGTCACATTGTGAATATCTATTGTACTAAAATGTCACATTGTGAATATCTATTGTACTAAAATGTCACATTGTGAATATCTACTGTACTAAAATATCACATTGTGATTGTCCACTGAACACAAATGTCACATTGTAAATCTTCACTGCACAAAAATGTCACATTGTGAATATCTATTGTACTAAAATGTCACATTGTGAATATCTATTGTACTAAAATGTCACATTGTGAATATCTACTGTACTAAAATATAACATTGTGATTGTCCACTGCACACAAATGTCACATTGTGAATCTTCACTGCACAAAAATGTCACATTGTGAATATCTATTGTACTAAAATGTCACATTGTGAATATCTATTGTACTAAAATGTCACATTGTGAATATCCAATGCTTTAAAATGACACATTGTGAATATCCACTGCACTAAAATATCACATTGTGAATATTCACTGCACAAAAATGTTACACTGTGAATATCTACTGTACTAAAATGTCACATTGTGAATGTCCACTGCACTGAAATGTCACATTGTGAATTTCCACTGCACTGAAATGTCACATTGTGAATGTCCACTGCATTAAAATGACACATTGTAAATGTCCACTACACAAAAATGTCACATTGCGAATGTCTACTGTACTAAAATGTCACATTGTGAATGTCTACTGCACTAAAATGTCACATTGTTAATGTTTACTGCACGAAAATGTCACATTGTGAATGTCTACTGTACTAAAATGTCACATTGTGAATATCCACTGCTTTAAAATGACACATTGTGAATATCCACTGCACTAAAATATCACATTGCGAATATTCACTGCACAAAAATGTTACACTGTGAATATCTACTGTACTAAAATGTCACATTGTGAATGTCCACTGCATTAAAATGACACATTGTAAATGTCCACTACACAAAAATGTCACATTGCGAATGTCTACTGTACTAAAATGTCACATTGTGAATGTCTACTCCACTAAAATGTCACATTGTTAATGTTTACTGCACGAAAATGTCACATTGTGAATGTCTACTGTACTAAAATGTCACATTGTGAATGTCTACTGCACTAAAATGTCACTCTGTGAATGTCTACTGCACTAAAATGTCACATTGTGAATGTTTACTGCACGAAAATGTCACATTGTTTATGTCTACTGTACTAAAATGACACATTGTGAATATCTATTGTACTAAAATTTCACATTGTGAATATCTACTGTACTAAAATATCACATTGTGATTGTCCACTACACACAAATGTCACATTGTGAATCTTCACTGCACAAAAATGTCACATTGTGAATATCTATTGTACTAAAATGTCACATTGTGAATATCTATTGTACTAAAATGTCACATTGTGAATATCTACTGTACTAAAATGTCACATTGTGAATATCCACTGCTTTAAAATGACACATTGTGAATATCCACTGCACTATAATATCACATTGTGAATATTCACTGCACAAAAATGTTACACTGTGAATATCTACTATACTAAAATGTCACATTGTGAATATTCACTGCATTAAATGTCACATTGTGAATTTCCACTGCACTAAAATGTCACATTGTGAATGTCCACTGCATTAAAATGTCACATTGTGAATGTCCACTGCACTAAAATGTCACATTGTGAATGTCAACTGCATTAAAATGACACATTGAAAGTGTCTACTGCACTAAAATATGTCTAATGTCTACTGCACTAAAATGTCACATTGTTAATGTTTACTGCACGAAAATGTCACATTGTGAATGTCTACTGTACTAAAATGTCACATTGTGAATGTCTACTGCGCGAAAATGTCACATTGTTAATATTCACTGCACAAAAATGTTACACTGTGAATATCTACTGTACTAAAATGTCACATTGTGAATGTCCACTGCACTAAAATGTCACATTGTGAATTTACATTGCACTAAAATGTCACATTGTGAATGTCCACTGCATTAAAATGACACATTGTAAATGTCCACTACACACAAATGTCACATTGCGAATGTCTACTGTACTAAAATGTCACATTGTGAATGTCTACTGCACTAAAATGTCACATTGTTAATGTTTACTGCACGAAAATGTCACATTGTGAATGTCTACTGTACTAAAATGTCACATTGTGAATGTCTACTGCACTAAAATGTCACTCTGTGAATGTCTACTGCACTAAAATGTCACATTGTGAATGTTTACTGCTCGAAAATGTCACATTGTTTATGTCTACTGTACTAAAATGACACATTGTGAATGTCTACTGCACTAAAATGTCACTCTGTGTATGTCTACTGCACTAAAATGTCACATTGTGAATGTTTACTGCACGAAAATGTCACATTGTGAATGTCTACTGCACTAAAATGTCACATTGTGAATGTTTACTGCACAAAAATGTCACATTGTGAATGTCTACTGCACTAAAATGTAACTCTGTGAATGTCTACTGCACTAAAATGTCACATTGTGAATGTTTGCTGCACGAAAATGTCACATTGTGAATGTCTACTGGACTAAAATGTCACATTGTGAATGTTTACTGCACGAAAATGTCACATTGTGAATGTCTACTGTACTAAAATGTCACATTGTGAATATCCACTGCTTTAAAATGACACGTTGTGAATATCCACTGCACTATAATATCACATTGTGAATGTCAACTGCATTAAAATGACACATTGAAAATGTCTACTGCACAAAAATGTCACATTGTGAATGTCTATTACACTAAAATATGTCTAATGTCTACTGCACTAAAATGTCACATTGTTAATGTTTACTGCACGAAAATGTCACATTGTGAATGTCTACTGCACGAAAATGTCACATTGTTAATATTCACTGCACAAAAAATGTTACACTGTGAATATCTACTGTACTAAAATGTCACATTGTGAATGTCCCCTGCATTAAAATGACACATTGTAAATGTCCACTACACAAAAATGTCACATTGCCAATGTCTACTGTACTAAAATGTCACATTGTGAATGTCTTACTGCACTAAAATGTCACATTGTTAATGTTTACTGCACGAAAATGTCATATTGTGAATGTCTACTGTACTAAAATGTCACATTGTGAATGTCTACTGCACTAAAATGTCACTCTGTGAATGTCTACTGCACTAAAATGTCACATTGTGAATGTTTACTGCACGAAAATGTCACATTGTTTATGTCTACTGTACTAAAATGACACATTGTGAATATCTATTGTACTAAAATTTCACATTGTGAATATCTACTGTACTAAAATATCACATTGTGATTGTCCACTACACACAAATGTCACATTGTGAATCTTCACTGCACAAAAATGTCACATTGTGAATATATATTGTACTAAAATGTCACATTGTGAATATCTATTGTACTAAATGTCACATTGTGAATATCTACTGTACTAAAATGTCACATTGTGAATATCCACTGCTTTAAAATGACACATTGTGAATATCCACTGCACTATAATATCACATAGTGAATATTCACTGCACAAAAATGTTACACTTTGAATATCTACTGTACTAAAATGTCACATTGTGAATATTCACTGCACTAAATGTCACATTGTGAATTTCCACTGCACTAAAATGTCACATTGTGAATGTCCACTGCATTAAAATGTCACATTGTGAATGTCCACTGCACTAAAATGTCACATTGTGAATGTCAAATGCATTAAAATGACACATTGAAAATGTCTACTGCACTAAAATATGTCTAATGTCTACTGCACTAAAATGTCACATTGTTAATGTTTACTGCACGAAAATGTCACATTGTGAATGTGTACTGTACTAAAATGTCACATTGTGAATGTCTACTGCACTAAAATGTCACATTGTTAATGTTTACTGCACGAAAATGTCACATTGTGAATGTCTACTGTACTAAAATGTCACATTGTGAATGTCTACTGCACTAAAATGTCACTCTGTGAATGTCTACTGCACTAAAATGTCACATTGTGAATGTTTACTGCACGAAAATGTCACATTGTGAATGTCTACTGTACTAAAATGACACATTGTGAATGTCTACTGCACTAAAATGTCACTCTGTGAATGTCTACTGCACTAAAATGTCACATTGTGAATGTTTACTGCACGAAAATGTCACATTGTGAATGTCTACTGTACTAAAATGTCACATTGTGAATGTCTACTGCACTAAAATGTCACTCTGTGTATGTCTACTGCACTAAAATGTCACATTGTGAATGTTTACTGCACGAAAATGTCACATTGTGAATGTCTACTGCACTAAAATGTCACATTGTGAATGTTTACTGCACGAAAATGTCACATTGTGAATGTCTACTGCACTAAAATGTCACTCTGTGAATGTCTACTGCACTAAAATGTCACATTGTGAATGTTTACTGCAAGAAAATGTCACATTGTGAATGTCTACTGGACTAAACTGTCACATTATGAATGTTTACTGCACAAACATGACACATTGTGAATGTCTACTGGACTAAAATGTCACATTGTGAATATCTATTGTACTAAAATGTCACATTGTGAATATCTATTGTACTAAAATGTCACATTGTGAATGTCTACTTTACTAAAATGACACATTGTGAATGTCTACTGCACTAAAATGTCACTCTGTGAATGTCTACTGCACTAAAATGTCACAATGTGAATGTTTACTGCACGAAAATGTCACATTGTGAATGTCCACTGGACTAAAATGTCACATTGTGATGTCTATTGCACTAAAATGTCACATTGTGAATGTCTACTACACAACAATGTCACATTGTGAATATCTACTGCACTAAAATGTCACATTGTGAATAGCTACTGCACTAAATGTCACATTGTGAATCTTCACTGCACAAAAATGTCACATTGTGAATATCTATTGTACTAAAATGTCACATTGTGAATATCTATTGTACTAAAATGTCACATTGTGAATGTCTACTTTACTAAAATGACACATTGTGAATGTCTACTGCACTAAAATGTCACTCTGTGAATGTCTACTGCACTAAAATGTCACATTGTGAATGTTTACTGCACGAAAATGTCACATTGTGAATGTCCACTGGACTAAAATGTCACATTGTGAATGTCTATTGCACTAAAATGTCACATTGTGAATGTCTACTACACAACAATGTCACATTGTGAATATCTACTGCACTAAAATGTCACATTGTGAATAGCTACTGCACTAAAATGTCACATTGTGAATGTTTACTGCACAAAAATGTCACATTGTGAATATCTATTGTACTAAAATGTCACATTGTGAATATCTATTGTACTAAAATGTCACATTGTGAATATCTACTGTACTAAAATATCACATTGTGATTGTCCACTGCACACAAATGTCACATTGTGAATCTTCACTGCACAAAAATGTCACATTGTGAATATCTATTGTACTAAAATGTCACATTGTGAATATCTATTGTACTAAAATGTCACATTGTGAATATCTACTGTACTAAAATGTCACATTGTGAATATCCAATGCTTTAAAATGACACATTGTGAATATCCACTGCACTAAAATATCACATTGTGAATATTCACTGCACAAAAATGTTACACTGTGAATATCTACTGTACTAAAATGTCACATTGTGAATATTCACTGCACTAAATGTCACATTGTGAATTTCCACTGCACTAAAATGTCACATTGTGAATGTCCACTGCATTAAAATGTCATATTGTGAATGTCCACTGCACTAAATGTCACATTGTGAATTTCCACTGCACTAAAATGTCACATTGTGAATGTCAACTGCATTAAAATGACATATTGAAAATGTCTACTGCACAAAAATGTCACATTGTGAATGTCTATTACATTAAAATATGTCTAATGTCTACTGTACTAAAATGTCACATTGTGAATGTCTACTGCACGAAAATGTCACATTGTTAATATTCACTGCACAAAAATGTTACACTGTGAATATCTACTGTACTAAAATGTCACATTGTGAATGTCCACTGCACTAAAATGTCACATTGTGAATTTCCACTGCACTAAAATGTCACATTGTGAATGTCCACTGCATTAAATGTCACATTGTTATGTTTACTGCACGAAAATGTCACATTGTGAATTTCCACTGCACTAAAATGTCACATTGTGAATGTCAACTGCATTAAAATGACACATTGAAAATATCTACTGCACAAAAATGACACATTGTGAATGTCTATTACACTAAAATATGTCTAATGTCTACTGCACTAAAATGTCACATTGTTAATGTTTACTGCACGAAAATATCACATTGTGAATGTCTACTGTACTAAAATGTCACATTGTGAATGTTCACTGCACAAAAATGTTACACTGTGAATATCTACTGTACTAAAATGTCACAATGTGAATGTCCACTGCACTAAAATGTCACATTGTGAATTTCCACTGCACTAAAATGTCACATTGTGAATGTCCACTGCATTAAAATGACACATTGTAAATGTCCACTACACAAAAATGTCACATTGCGAATGTCTACTGCACTAAAATGTCACATTGTGAATGTCTACTGCACTAAAATGTCACATTGTTAATGTTTACTGCACGAAAATGTCACATTGTGAATGTCTACTGTACTAACATGTCACATTGTGAATGTCTACTGCACTAAAATGTCACTCTGTGAATGTCTACTGCACTAAAATGTCACATTGTGAATGTTTACAACACGAAAATGTCACATTGTGAATGTCTACTGTACTAAAATGACACATTGTGAATGTCTACTGCACTAAAATGTCACTCTGTGAATGTCTACTGCACTAAAATGTCACATTGTGAATGTTTACTGCACGAAAATGTCACATTGTGAATGTCTACTGTACTAAAATGTCACATTGTGAATGTCTACTGCACTAAAATGTCACTCTGTGTATGTCTACTGCACTAAAATGTCACATTGTGAATGTTTACTGCACGAAAATGTCACATTGTGAATGTCTACTGCACTAAAATGTCACATTGTGAATGTTTACTGCACGAAAATGTCACATTGTGAATGTCTACTGCACTAAAATGTCACTCTGTGAATGTCTACTGCACTAAAATGTCACATTGTGAATGTTTACTGCACGAAAATGTCACATTGTGAATGTCCACTGGACTAAAATGTCACATTGTGAATGTTTACTGCACGAAAATGTCACATTGTGAATGTCTACTGGACTAAAATGTCACATTGTGAATGTCTATTGCACTAAAATGTCACATTGTGAATGTCTACTACACAAAAATGTCACATTGTGAATATCTACTGCACTAAAATGTCACATTGTGAATGTCTACTGCACTAAAATGTCACTCTGTGAATATCTACTGCACTAAAATGTCACATTGTGAATGTTTACTGCACGAAAAAGTCACATTGTGAATGTCTACTGGACTAAAATGTCACATTGTGAATGTTTACTGCACGAAAATGTCACATTGTGAATGTCTACTGGACTAAAATGTCACATTGTGAATGTCTATTGCACTAAAATATCACATTGTGAATGTCTACTACACAAAAATGTCACATTGTGAATATGTACTGCACTAAAATGTCACATTGTGAATGTCTACTGCACTAAGATGTCACATTGTGAATGTTTACTGCACGAAAATGTCACATTGTGAATATCCATCGCACTAAAATGTCACATTGTGAATGTCCACTCTACTAAAATGTCACATTGTGAATCGTCACTGCACAAAAATGTCACATTGTGAATATCTATTGTACTAAAATGTCACATTGTGAATATCTATTGTACTAAAATGTCACATTGTGAATATCTACTGTACTAAAATATCACATTGTGATTGTCCACTGCACACAAATGTCACATTGTGAATCTTCACTGCACAAAAATGTCACATTGTGAATATCTATTGTACTAAAATGTCACATTGTGAATATCTATTGTACTAAAATGTCACATTGTGAATATCTACTGTACTAAAATGTCACATTGTGAATATCCAATGCTTTAAAATGACACATTGTGAATATCCACTGCACTAAAATATCACATTGTGAATATTCACTGCACAAAAATGTTACACTGTGAATATCTACTGTACTAAAATGTCACATTGTGAATATTCACTGCACTAAATGTCACATTGTGAATTTCCACTGCACTAAAATGTCACATTGTGAATGTCCACTGCATTAAAATGTCATATTGTGAATGTCCACTGCACTAAATGTCACATTGAGAATTTCCACTGCACTAAAATGTCACATTGTGAATGTCAACTGCATTAAAATGACACATTGAAAATGTCTACTGCACAAAAATGTCACATTGTGAATGTCTATTACATTAAAATATGTCTAATGTCTACTGTACTAAAATGTCACATTGTGAATGTCTACTGCACGAAAATGTCACATTGTTAATATTCACTGCACAAAAATGATACACTGTGAATATCTACTGTACTAAAATGTCACATTGTGAATGTCCACTGCACTAAAAATGTCACATTGTGAATTTCCACTGCACTAAAATGTCACATTGTGAATGTCCACTGCATTAAAATGACACATTGTTAATGTTTACTGCACGAAAATGTCACATTGTGAATGTCTACTGTACTAAAATGTCACATTGTGAATGTCTACTGCACTAAAATGTCACTCTGTGAATGTCTACTGCACTAAAATGTCACATTGTGAATGTTTACTGCACGAAAATGTCACATTGTGAATGTCTACTGTACTAAAATGACACATTGTGAATGTCTACTGCACTAAAATGTCACTCTGTGAATGTCTACTGCACTAAAATGTCACATTGTGAATGTTTACTGCACGAAAATGTCACATTGTGAATGTCTACTGTACTAAAATGTCACATTGTGAATGTCTACTGCACTAAAATGTCACTCTGTGTATGTCTACTGCACTAAAATGTCACATTGTGAATGTTTACTGCACGAAAATGTCACATTGTGAATGTCTACTGCACTAAAATGTCACATTGTGAATGTTTACTGCACGAAAATGCCACATTGTGAATGTCTACTGCACTAAAATGTAACTCTGTGAATGTCTACTGCACTAAAATGTCACATTGTGAATGTTTACTGCACGAAAATGTCACATTGTGAATGTCTACTGGACTAAAATGTCACATTGTGAATGTCTACTGGACTAAAATGTCACATTGTGAATGTCTATTGCACTAAAATGTCACATTGTGAATGTCTACTACACAAAAATGTCACATTGTGAATATCTACTGCACTAAAATGTCACATTGTGAATATCTACTGCACTAAAATGTCACATTGTGAATGTTTGCTGCACGAACATGTCACATTGTGAATGTCTACTACACTAAAATGTCACATTGTAAATGTTTACTGCACGAAAATGTCACATTGTGAATGTCTACTGCACTAAAATGTCACTCTGTGATGTCTATTGCACTAAATGTCACATTGTGAATGTTTACTGCACAAATGTCACATTGTGATGTCTACTGGACTAAAATGTCACATTGTGAATGTTTACTGCACGAAAATGTCACATTGTGAATGTCTACTGCACTAAAATGTCACTCTGTGAATGTCTACTGCACTAAAATGTCACATTGTGAATGTTTACTGCAAGAAAATGTCACATTGTGAATGTCTACTGGACTAAAATGTCACATTGTGAATGTTTACTGCACGAAAATGTCACATTGTGAATGTCTACTGCACTAAAATGTCACATTGTGAATATTGACTGCACTAAAATGTCACATTGTGAATGTTTACTGCACAAAAATGTCACATTGTGAATATCTATTGTACTAAAATGTCACATTGTGAATATCTATTGTACTAAAATGTCACATTGTGAATATCTACTGTACTAAAATGTCACATTGTGAATATCCAATGCTTTAAAATGACACATTGTGAATATTCACTGCACTAAAATATCACATTGTGAATATTCACTGCACAAAAATGTTACACTGTGAATATCTACTGTACTAAAATGTCACATTGTGAATGTCCACTGCACTAAAATGTCACATTGTGAATTTCCACTGCACTAAAATGTCACATTGTGAATGTCCACTGCATTAAAATGACAAATTGTAAATGTCCACTACACAAAAATGTCACATTGCGAATGTCTACTGTACTAAAATGTCACATTGTGAATGTCTACTGCACTAAAATGTCACATTGTTAATGTTTACTGCACAAAAATGTCACATTGTGAATGTCTACTGTACTAAAATGTCACATTGTGAATGTCTACTGCACTAAAATGTCACTCTGTGAATGTCTACTGCACTAAAATGTCACATTGTGAATGTTTACTGCACGAAAATGTCACATTGTGAATGTCTACTGTACTAAAATGACACATTGTGAATGTCTACTGCACTAAAATGTCACTCTGTGAATGTCTACTGCACTAAAATGTCACATTGTGAATGTTTACTGCACGAAAATGTCACATTGTGAATGTCTACTGTACTAAAATGTCACATTGTGAATGTCTACTGCACTAAAATGTCACTCTGTGTATGTCTACTGCACTAAAATGTCACATTGTGAATGTTTACTGCACGAAAATGTCACATTGTGAATGTCTACTGCACTAAAATGTCACATTGTGAATGTTTACTGCACGAAAATGTCACATTGTGAATGTCTACTGCACTAAAATGTCACTCTGTGAATGTCTACTGCACTAAAATGTCACATTGTGAATGTTTACTGCAAGAAAATGTCACATTGTGAATGTCTACTGGACTAAACTGTCACATTGTGAATGTTTACTGCACGAACATGACACATTGTGAATGTCTACTGGACTAAAATGTCACATTGTTAATGTCTATTGCACTAAAATGTCACATTGTGAATGTCTACTACACAAAAATGTCACATTGTGAATATCTACTGCACTAAAATGTCACATTGTGAATATCTACTGCACTAAAATGTCACATTGTGAATGTTTACTGCACGAAAATGTCACATTGTGAATATCCATCGCACTAAAATGTCACATTGTGAATGTCCACTCTACTAAAATGTCACATTGTAAATCTTCACTGCACAAAAAAAGTCACATTGTGAATATCTATTGTACTAAAATGTCACATTGTGAATATCTATTGTACTAAAATGTCACATTGTGAATATCTACTGTACTAAAATATCACATTGTGATTGTCCACTGCACACAAATGTCACATTGTGAATCTTCACTGCACAAAAATGTCACATTGTGAATATCTATTGTATTAAAATGTCACATTGTGAATATCTATTGTACTAAAATGTCACATTGTGAATATCTATTGCACTAAAATGTCACATTGTTATGTTTACTGCACGAAAATGTCACATTGTGAATGTCTACTGTACTAAAATGTCACATTGTGAATGTCTACTGCACTAAAATGTCACTCTGTGAATGTCTACTGCACTAAAATGTCACATTGTGAATGTTTACTGCACGAAAATGTCACATTGTGAATGTCTACTGTACTAAAATGACACATTGTGAATGTCTACTGCACTAAAATGTCACTCTGTGAATGTCTACTGCACTAAAATGTCACATTGTGAATGTTTACTGCACGAAAATGTCACATTGTGAATGTCTACTGTACTAAAATGTCACATTGTGAATGTCTACTGCACTAAAATGTCACTCTGTGTATGTCTACTGCACTAAAATGTCACATTGTGAATGTTTACTGCACGAAAATGTCACATTGTGAATGTCTACTGCACTAAAATGTCACATTGTGAATGTTTACTGCACGAAAATGCCACATTGTGAATGTCTACTGCACAAAAATGTCACATTGTGAATGTCTACTGCATTAAAATGACACATTGAAAATGTCTACTGCACAAAAATGTCACATTGTGAATGTCTATTACACTAAAATGTCACATTGTGAATGTCTACTGCACTAAAATGTCACATTGTTAATGTTTACTGCACGAAAATGTCACATTGTGAATGTCTACTGTACTAAAATGTCACATTGTGAATGTCTACTGCACGAAAATGTCACATTGTTAATATTCACTGCACAAAAATGTTACACTGTGAATATCTACTGTACTAAAATGTCACATTGTGAATGTCCACTGCACTAAAATGTCACATTGTGAATTTCCACTGCACTAAAATGTCACATTGTGAATGTCCACTGCATTAAAATGACACATTGTAAATGTCCACTACACAAAAATGTCACATTGCGAATGTCTACTGTACTAAAATGTCACATTGTGTATGTCTACTGCACTAAAATGTCAAATTGTTAATGTTTACTGCACGAAAATGTCACATTGTGAATGTCTACTGTACTAAAATGTCACATTGTGAATGTCTACTGCACTAAAATGTCACTCTGTGAATGTCTACTGCACTAAAATGTCACATTGTGAATGTTTACTGCACGAAAATGTCACATTGTGAATGTCTACTGTACTAAAATGACACATTGTGTATGTCTACTGCACTAAAATGTCACTCTGTGAATGTCTACTGCACTAAAATGTCACATTGTGAATGTTTACTGCACGAAAATGTCTCATTGTGAATGTCTACTGTACTAAAATGTCACATTGTGAATGTCTACTGCATTAAAATGTCACTCTGTGTATGTCTACTGCACTAAAATGTCACATTGTGAATGTTTACTGCACGAAAATGTCACATTGTGAATGTCTACTGCACTAAAATGTCACATTGTGAATGTTTACTGCACGAAAATGTCACATTGTGAATGTCTACTGCACTAAAATGTCACACTGTGAATGTCTACTGCACGAAAATGTCACATTGTGAATGTCTACTGGACTAAAATGTCACATTGTGAATGTTTACTGCACGAAAATATCACATTGTGAATGTTTACTGGACTAAAATGTCACATTGTGAATGTCTATTGCACTAAAATGTCACATTGTGAATGTCTACTACACAAAAATGTCACATTGTGAATGTTTACTGCAAGAAAATGTCACATTGTGAATGTCTACTGGACTAAAATGTCACATTGTGATTGTTTACTGCACGAAAATGTCACATTGTGAATGTCTACTGGACTAAAATGTCACATTGTGAATATCTACTGCACTAAAATGTCACATTGTGAATATCTACTGCACTAAAATGTCACATTGTGAATGTTTACTGCACGAAAATGTCACATTGTGAATATCCATCGCACTAAAATGTCACATTGTGAATGTCCACTCTACTAAAATGTCACACTGTGAATCTTCACTGCACAAAAATGTCACATTGTGAATATCTATTGTACTAAAATGTGACATTGTGAATATCTATTGTACTAAAATGTCACATTGTGAATATCTACTGTACTAAAATATAACATTGTGATTGTCCACTGCACACAAATGTCACATTGTGAATCTTCACTGCACAAAAATGTCACATTGTGAATATCTATTGTACTAAAATGTCACATTGTGAATATCTATTGTACTAAAATGTCACATTGTGAATATCTACTGTACTAAAATGTCACATTGTGAATATCTATTGTACTAAAATGACACATTGTGAATATCCACTGCACTAAAATATCACATTGTGAATATTCACTGCACAAAAATGATACACTGTGAATATCTACTGTACTAAAATGTCACATTGTGAATGTCCACTGCACTAAAATGTCACATTGTGAATTTCCACTGCACTAAAATGTCACATTGTGAATGTCCACTGCATTAAAATGACACATTGTAAATGTCCACTACACAAAAATGTCACATTGCGAATGTCTACTGTACTAAAATGTCACATTGTGAATGTCTACTGCACTAAAATGTCACATTGTTTATGTTTACTGCACGAAAATGTCACATTGTGAATGTCTACTGTACTAAAATGTCACATTGTGAATGTCCACTGCACTAAAATGTCACTCTGTGAATGTCTACTGCACTAAAATGTCACATTGTGAATGTTTACTGCACGAAAATGTCACATTGTGAATGTTTACTGTACTCAAATGACACATTGTGAATGTCTACTGCACTAACATGTCACTCTGTGAATGTCTACTGCACTAAAATGTCACATTGTGAATGTTTACTGCACGAAAATGTCACATTGTGAATGTCTAATGTACTAAAATGTCACATTGTGAATGTCTACTGCACTAAAATGTCACTCTGTGTATGTCTAATGCACTAAAATGTCACATTGTGATGTTTACTGCACGAAAATGTCACATTGTGAATGTCTACTGGAACTAAAATGTCACATTGTGAATGTTTACTGCACGAAAATGTCACATTGTGAATCTTCACTGCACAAAAATGTCACATTGTGAATGTCTATGTACTAAAATGTCACATTGTGAATATCTATTGTACTAAAATGACACATTGTGAATGTTTACTGCACGAAAATGTCACATTGTGAATATCATCGCACTAAAATGTCACATTGTGAATGTCCACTCTACTAAAATGTCACATTGTGAATCTTCACTGCACAAAAATGTCACATTGTGAATATCTATTGTACTAAAATGTCACATTGTGAATATCTATTGTACTAAAATGTCACATTGTGAATATCTACTGTACTCAAATATCACATTGTGACTGTCCACTGCACACAAATGTCACATTGTGAATCTTCACTGCACAAAAATGTCACATTGTGAATATCTATTGTACTAAAATGTCACATTGTGAATATCTATTGTACTAAAATGTCACATTGTGAATATCTACTGTACTAAAATGTCACATTGTGAATATCCACTGCTTTAAAATGACACATTGTGAATATCCACTGCATTAAAATATCACATTGTGAATATTCACTGCACAAAAATGTTACACTGTGAATATCTACTGTACTAAAATGTCACATTGTGAATATTCACTGCACTAAATGTCACATTGTGAATTTCCACTGCACTAAAATGTCTCATTGTGAATTTCCACTGCACTAAAATGTCACTCTGTGAATGTCTACTGCACTAAAATGTCACATTGTGAATGTTTACTGCACGAAAATGTCACATTGTGAATGTCTACTGTACTAAAATGTCACATTGTGAATGTTTACTGCACGAAAATGTCACATTGTGAATGTCTACTGGACTAAAATGTCACATTGTGAATGTCTATTGCACTAAAATGTCACATTGTGAATGTCTACTACACAAAAATGTCACATTGTGAATATCTACTGCACTAAAATGTCACATTGTGAATATCTACTGAACTAAAATGACACATTGTGAATGTTTACTGCACGAAAATGTCACATTGTGAATATCATCGCACTAAAATGTCACATTGTGAATGTCCACTCTACTAAAATGTCACATTGTGAATCTTCACTGCACAAAAATGTCACATTGTGAATATCTATTGTACTAAAATGTCACATTGTGAATATCTATTGTACTAAAATGTCACATTGTGAATATCTACTGTACTCAAATATCACATTGTGACTGTCCACTGCACACAAATGTCACATTGTGAATCTTCACTGCACAAAAATGTCACATTGTGAATATCTATTGTACTAAAATGTCACATTGTGAATATCTATTGTACTAAAATGTCACATTGTGAATATCTACTGTACTAAAATGTCACATTGTGAATATCCACTGCTTTAAAATGACACATTGTGAATATCCACTGCATTAAAATATCACATTGTGAATATTCACTGCACAAAAATGTTACACTGTGAATATCTACTGTACTAAAATGTCACATTGTGAATATTCACTGCACTAAATGTCACATTGTGAATTTCCACTGCACTAAAATGTCACATTGTGAATGTCCAATGCATTAAAATGTCACATTGTGTATGTCCACTGCACTAAATGTCACATTGTGAATTTCCACTGCACTAAAATGTCACATTGTGAATGTCAACTGCATTAAAATGACACATTGAAAATGTCTACTGCACAAAAATGTCACATTGTGAATATCTATTGCACTAAAATATGTCTAATGTCTACTGCACTAAAATGTCACATTGTTAATGTTTACTGCACTAAAATGTCACATTGTGAATGTCTACTGTACTAAAATGTCACATTGTGAATGTCTACTGCACGAAAATGTCACACTGTTAATATTCACTGCACAAACATGTTACACTGTGAATATCTACTGTACTAAAATGTCACATTGTGAATGTCCACTGCACTAAAATGTCACATTGTGAATGTCTACTGCACTAAAATGTCACTCTGTGAATGTCTACTGCACTAAAATGTCACATTGTTAATGTTTACTGCACGAAAATGTCACATTGTGAATGTCTACTGTACTAAAATGTCACATTGTGAATGTCTACTGCACTAAAATGTCACATTGTGAATGTTTACTGCACGAAAATGTCACATTGTGAATGTCTACTGTACTAAAATGACACATTGTGAATGTCTACTGCACTAAAATGTCACTCTGTGAATGTCTACTGCACTAAAATGTCACATTGTGAATGTTTACTGCACGAAAATGTCACATTGTGAATGTCTACTGGACTAAAATGTCACATTGTGAATGTCTATTGCACTAAAATGTCACATTGTGAATGTCTACTGCACAAAAATGTCACATTGTGAATGTTTACTGCAAGAAAATGTCACATTGTGAATGTCTACTGGACTAAACTGTCACATTGTGAATGTTTACTGCACGAACATGACACATTGTGAATGTCTACTGGACTAAAATGTCACATTGTTAATGTCTATTGCACTAAAATGTCACATTGTGAATGTCTACTACACAAAAATATCACATTGTGAATATCTACTGCACTAAAATGTCACATTGTGAATATCTACTGCACTAAAATGTCACATTGTGAATGTTTACTGCACGAAAATGTCACATTGTGAATATCCATCGCACTAAAATGACACATTGTGAATGTCCACTCTACTAAAATGTCACATTGTGAATCTTTACTGCACAAAAAATGTCACATTGTGAATATCTATTGTACTAAAATGTCACATTGTGAATATCTATTGTACTAAAATGTCACATTGTGAATATCTACTGTACTAAAATATCACATTGTGATTGTCCACTGCACACAAATGTCACATTGTGAATCTTCACTGCACAAAAATGTCACATTGTGAATATCTATTGTATTAAAATGTCACATTGTGAATATCTATTGTACTAAAATGTCACATTGTGAATATCTACTGTACTAAAATGTCACATTGTGAATATCCAATGCTTTAAAATGACACATTGTGAATATCCACTGCACTAAAATATCACATTGTGAATATTCACTGCACAAAAATGTTACACTGTGAATATCTACTGTACTAAAATGTCACATTGTGAATGTCCACTGCACTAAAATGTCACATTGTGAATTTCCACTGCACTAAAATGTCACATTGTGAATGTCCACTGCATTAAAATGACACATTGTAAATGTCCACTACACAAAAATGTCACATTGCGAATGTCTACTGTACTAAAATGTCACATTGTGAATGTATACTGCACTAAAATGTCACATTGTTAATGTTTACTGCACGAAAATGTCACATTGTGAATGTCTACTGTACTAAAATGTCACATTGTGAATGTCTACTGCACTAAAATGTCACTCTGTGAATGTCTACTGCACTAAAATGTCACATTGTGAATGTTTACTGCACGAAAATGTCACATTGTGAATGTCTACTGTACAAAAATGACACATTGTGTATGTTTACTGCACTAAAATGTCACTCTGTGAATGTCTACTGCACTAAAATGTCACATTGTGAATGTTTACTGCACGAAAATGTCACATTGTGAATGTCTACTGTAATAAAATGTCACATTGTGAATGTCTACTGCATTAAAATGTCACTCTGTGTATGTCTACTGCACTAAAATGTCACATTGTGAATGTTTACTGCACGAAAATGTCACATTGTGAATGTCTACTGCACTAAAATGTCACATTGTGAATGTTTACTACACGAAAATGTCACATTGTGAATGTCTACTGCACTAAAATGTCACACTGTGAATGTCTACTGCACGAAAATGTCACATTGTGAATGTCTACTGGACTAAAATGTCACATTGTGAATGTTTACTGCACGAAAATATCACATTGTGAATGTCTACTGGACTAAAATGTCGCATTGTGAATGTCTATTGCACTAAAGTGTCACATTGTGAATGTCTACTACACAAAAATGTCACATTGTGAATATCTACTGCACTAAAATGTCACATTGTGAATATCTACTGCACTAAAATGTTACATTGTGAATGTTTACTGCACGAAAATGTCACATTGTGAATATCCATCGCACTAAAATGTCACATTGTGAATGTCCACTCTACTAAAATGTCACATTGTGAATCTTCACTGCACAAAAATGTCATATTGTGAATATCTATT
This sequence comes from Saccoglossus kowalevskii, assembly GCF_000003605.2. Taxonomy (NCBI): domain Eukaryota; kingdom Metazoa; phylum Hemichordata; class Enteropneusta; family Harrimaniidae; genus Saccoglossus; species Saccoglossus kowalevskii. The sequence goes on along the minus strand of NW_003128453.1, from coordinate 9,786 downwards.
GTACTAAAATGTCACATTGTGAATATCTATTGTACTAAAATGTCACATTGTGAATATCTACCGTACTAAAATATCACATTGTGATTGTCCACTGCACACAAATGTCACATTGTGAAGCTTCACTGCACAAAAATGTCACATTGTGAATATCTATTGTACTAAAATGTCACATTGTGAATATCTATTGTACTAAAATGTCACATTGTGAATATCTACTGTACTAAAATGTCACATTGTGAATATCCACTGCTTTAAAATGACACATTGTGAATATCCACTGCACTAATATATCACATTGTGAATATTCACTGCACAAAAATGTTACACTGTGAATATCTACTGTACTAAAATGTCACATTGTGATTATTCACTGCACTAAATGTCACATTGTGAATAGCTACTGCACTAAAATGTCACATTGTGAATATCCAATGCTTTAAAATGACACATTGTGAATATCCACTGCACTAAAATATCACATTGTGAATATTCACTGCACAAAAATGTTACACTGTGAATATCTACTGTACTAAAATGTCACATTGTGATTATTCACTGCACTAAATGTCACATTGTGAATTTCCACTGCACTAAAATGTCACATTGTGAATGTCCACTGCATTAAAATGTCACATTGTGAATGTCCACTGCACTAAATGTCACATTGTGAATTTCCACTGCACTAAAATGTCACATTGTGAATGTCAACTGCATTAAAATGACACATTGAAAATGTCAACTGCACAAAAATGTCACATTGTGAATGTCTATTACACTAAAATATGTCTAATGTCTACTGCACTAAAATGTCACATTGTTAATGTTTACTGCACGAAAATGTCACATTGTGAATGTCTACTGTACTAAAATGTCACATTGTGAATGTCTACTGCACGAAAATGTCACATTGTTAATATTCACTGCACAAAAATGTTACACTGTGAATATCTACTGTACTAAAATGTCACATTGTGAATGTCCACTCCACTAAAATGTCACATTGTGAATTTCCACTGCACTAAAATGTCACATTGTGAATGTCCACTGCATTAAAATGACACATTGTAAATGTCCACTACACAAAAATGTCACATTGCGAATGTCTACTGTACTAAAATGTTACATTGTGAATGTCTACTGCACTAAAATGTCACATTGTTAATGTTTACTGCACGAAAATGTCACATTGTGAATGTCTACTGTACTAAAATGTCACATTGTGAATGTCTACTGCACTAAAATGTCACTCTGTGAATGTCTACTGCACTAAAATGTCACATTGTGAATGTTTACTTCACGAAAATGTCACATTGTGAATGTCTACTGTACTAAAATGTCACATTGTGAATGTCTACTGCACTAAAATGTCACTCTGTGTATGTATACTGCACTAAAATGTCACATTGTGTATGTTTACTGCACGAAAATGTCACATTATGAATGTCTACTGCACTAAAATGTCACATTGTGAATGTTTACTGCACGAAAATGTCACATTGTGAATGTCTACTGCACTAAAATGTCACTCTGTGAATGTCTACTGTACTAAAATGTCACATTGTGAATGTTTACTGCAAGAAAATGTCACATTGTGAATGTCTACTGGACTAAAATGTCACATTGTGATTGTTTACTGCACGAAAATGTCACATTGTGAATGTCTACTGGACTAAAATGTCACATTGTGAATATCTACTGCACTAAAATGTCACATTGTGAATATCTACTGCACTAAAATGTCACATTGTGAATGTTTACTGCACGAAAATGTCACATTGTGAATATCCATCGCACTAAAATGTCACATTGTGAATGTCCACTCTACTAAAATGTCACACTGTGAATCTTCACTGCACAAAAATGTCACATTGTGAATATCTATTGTACTAAAATGTGACATTGTGAATATCTATTGTACTAAAATGTCACATTGTGAATATCTACTGTACTAAAATATAACATTGTGATTGTCCACTGCACACAAATGTCACATTGTGAATCTTCACTGCACAAAAATGTCACATTGTGAATATCTATTGTACTAAAATGTCACATTGTGAATATCTATTGTACTAAAATGTCACATTGTGAATATCTACTGTACTAAAATGTCACATTGTGAATATCCAATGCTTTAAAATGACACATTGTGAATATTCACTGCACTAAAATATCACATTGTGAATATTCACTGCACAAAAATGTTACACTGTGAATATCTACTGTACTAAAATGTCACATTGTGAATATTCACTGCACTAAATGTCACATTGTGAATTTCCACTGCACTAAAATGTCACATTGTGAATGTCCACTGCATTAAAATGTCACATTGTGAATGTCCACTACACTAAAATGTCACATTGTGAATGTCAACTGCATTAAAATGACACATTGAAAATGTCTACTGCACAAAAATGTCACATTGTGAATGTCTATTACACTAAAATATGTCTAATGTCTACTGCACTAAAATGTCACATTGTTAATGTTTACTGCACGAAAATGTCACATTGTGAATGTCTACTGTACTAAAATGTCACATTGTGAATGTCTACTGCACGAAAATGTCACATTGTTAATATTCACTGCACAATAATGTTACACTGTGAATATCTACTGTACTAAAATGTCACATTGTGAATGTCCACTGCACTAAAATGTCACATTGTGAATTTACACTGCACTAAAATGTCACATTGTGAATGTCCACTGCATTAAAATGACACATTGTAAATGTCCACTACACAAAAATGTCACATTGCGAATGTCTACTGTACTAAAATGTCACATTGTGAATGTCTACTGCACTAAAATGTCACATTGTTAATGTTTACTGCATGAAAATGTCACATTGTGAATGTCCACTGTACTAAAATGTCACATTGTGAATGTCTACTGCACTAAAATGTCACTCTGTGAATGTCTACTGCACTAAAATGTCACATTGTGAATGTTTACTGCACGAAAATGTCACATTGTTTATGTCTACTGTACTAAAATGACACATTGTGAATATCTATTGTACTAAAATTTCACATTGTGAATATCTACTGTACTAAAATGTCACATTGTGAATATCCACTGCTTTAAAATGACACATTGTGAATATCCACTGCACTATAATATCACATAGTGAATATTCACTGCACAAAAATGTTACACTTTGAATATCTACTGTACTAAAATGTCACATTGTGAATATTCACTGCACTAAATGTCACATTGTGAATTTCCACTGCACTAAAATGTCACATTGTGAATGTCCACTGCATTAAAATGTCACATTGTGAATGTCCACTGCACTAAAATGTCACATTGTGAATGTCAAATGCATTAAAATGACACATTGAAAATGTCTACTGCACTAAAATATGTCTAATGTCTACTGCACTAAAATGTCACATTGTTAATGTTTACTGCACGAAAATGTCACATTGTGAATGTGTACTGTACTAAAATGTCACATTGTGAATGTCTACTGCACGAAAATGTCACATTGTTAATATTCACTGCACAAAAATGTTACACTGTGAATATCTACTGTACTAAAATGTCACATTGTGAATGTCCACTGCACTAAAATGTCACATTGTAAATTTACACTGCACTAAAATGTCACATTGTGAATGTCCACTGCATTAAAATGACACATTGTAAATGTCCACTACACAAAAATGTCACATTGCGAATGTCTACTGTACTAAAATGTCACATTGTGAATGTCTACTGCACTAAAATGTCACATTGTTAATGTTTACTGCACGAAAATGTCACATTGTGAATGTCTACTGTACTAAAATGTCACATTGTTTATGTCTACTGCACTAAAATGTCACTCTGTGAATGTCTACTGCACTAAAATGTCACATTGTGAATGTTTACTGCACGAAAATGTCACATTGTTTATGTCTACTGTACTAAAATGACACATTGTGAATGTCTACTGCACTAAAATGTCACTCTGTGAATGTCTACTGCACTAAAATGTCACATTGTGAATGTTTACTGCAAGAAAATATCACATTGTGAATGTCTACTGTACTAAAATGTCACATTGTGAATGTCTACTGCACTAAAATGTCACTCTGTGTATGTCTACTGCACTAAATGTCACATTGTGAATGTTTACTGCACGAAAATGTCACATTGTGAATGTCTACTGCACTAAAATGTCACATTGTGAATGTTTACTGCACAAAAATGTCAAATTGTGAATGTCTACTGCACTAAAATGTCACTCTGTGAATGTCTACTGCACTAAAATGTCACATTGTGAATGTTTACTGCACGAAAATGTCACATTGTGAATGTCTACTGGACTAAAATGTCACATTGTGAATGTCTATTGCACTAAAATATCACATTGTGAATGTCTACTACACAAAAATGTCACATTGTGAATATCTACTGCACTAAAATGTCACATTGTGAATATATACTGCACTAAAATGTCACATTGTGAATGTTTACTGTACGAAAATGTCACATTGTGAATATCCATCGCACTAAAATGGCACATTGTGAATGTCCACTCTACTAAAATGTCCCATTGTGAATCTTCACTGCACAAAAATGTCACATTGTGAATATCTATTGTACTAAAAAGTCACATTGTGAATATCTATTGTATTAAATGTCACATTGTGAATATCTACTGTACTAAAATATCACATTGTGATTGTCCACTGCACACAAATGTCACATTGTGAATCTTCACTGCACAAAAATGTCACATTGTGAATATCTATTGTACTAAAATGTCACATTGTGAATATCTATTGTACTAAAATGTCACATTGTGAATATCTACTGTACTAAAATGTCACATTGTGAATATCCACTGTTTTAAAATGACACATTGTGAATATCCACTGCACTAAAATATCACATTGTGAATATTCACTGCACAAAAAATGTTACACTGTGAATATCTACTGTACTAAAATGTCACATTGTGAATATTCACTGCACTAAATGTCACATTGTGAATTTCCACTGCACAAAAATGTTACATTGTGAATATCTATTGTACTAAAATGTCACATTGTGAATATCTATGTACTAAAATTTCACATTGTGAATATCTACTGTACTAAAATATCACATTGTGATTGTCCACTACACACAAATGTCACATTGTGAATCTTCACTGCACAAAAATGTCACATTGTGAATATCTATTGTACTAAAATGTCACATTGTGAATATCTATTGTACTAAAATGTCACATTGTGAATATCTACTGTACTAAAATGTCACATTGTGAATATCCACTGCTTTAAAATGACACATTGTGAATATCCACTGCACTATAATATCACATTGTGAATATTCACTGCACAAAAATGTTACACTGTGAATATCTACTGTACTAAAATGTCACATTGTGAATATTCACTGCACTAAATGTCACATTGTGAATTTCCACTGCACTAAAATGTCACATTGTGAATGTCCACTGCATTAAAATGTCACATTGTGAATGTCCACTACACTAAAATGTCACATTGTGAATGTCAACTGCATTAAAATGACACATTGAAAATGTCTACTGCACAAAAATGTCACATTGTGAATGTCTATTACACTAAAATATGTCTAATGTCTACTGCACTAAAATGTCACATTGTTAATGTTTACTGCACGAAAATGTCACATTGTGAATGTCTACTGTACTAAAATGTCACATTGTGAATGTCTACTGCACGAAAATGTCACATTGTTAATATTCACTGCACAATAATGTTACACTGTGAATATCTACTGTACTAAAATGTCACATTGTGAATGTCCACTGCACTAAAATGTCACATTGTGAATTTACACTGCACTAAAATGTCACTCTGTGAATGTCTACTGCACTAAAATGTCACATTGTGAATGTTTACTGCACGAAAATGTCACATTGTTTATGTCTACTGTACTAAAATGACACATTGTGAATATCTATTGTACTAAAATGTCACATTGTGAATATCTATTGTACTAAAATGTCACATTGTGAATATCTACTGTACTAAAATGTCACATTGTGAATATCTACTGTACTAAAATGTCACATTGTGAATATCCACTGCTTTAAAATGACACATTGAAAATGTCTACTGCACTAAAATATGTCTAATGTCTACTGCACTAAAATGTCACATTGTTAATGTTTACTGCACGAAAATGTCACATTGTGAATGTCTACTGTACTAAAATGTCACATTGTGAATGTCTACTGCGCGAAAATGTCACATTGTTAATATTCACTGCACAAAAATGTTACACTGTGAATATCTACTGTACTAAAATGTCACATTGTGAATGTCCACTGCACTAAAATGTCACATTGTGAATTTACATTGCACTAAAATGTCACATTGTGAATGTCCACTGCATTAAAATGACACATTGTAAATGTCCACTACACACAAATGTCACATTGCGAATGTCTACTGTACTAAAATGTCACATTGTGAATGTCTACTGCACTAAAATGTCACATTGTTAATGTTTACTGCACGAAAATGTCACATTGTGAATGTCTACTGTACTAAAATGTCACATTGTGAATGTCTACTGCACTAAAATGTCACATTGTTAATGTTGCTGCACGAAAATGTCACATTGTGAATTTCTACTGTACTAAAATGACACATTGTGAATGTCTACTGCACTAAAATGTCACTCTGTGAATGTCTACTGCACTAAAATGTCACATTGTGAATGTTTACTGCACGAAAATGTCACATTGTGAATGTCTACTGTACTAAAATGTCACATTGTGAATGTCTACTGCACTAAAATATCACTCTGTGTATGTCTACTGCACTAAAATGTCACATTGTGAATGTCCACTGCACTAAAATGTCACTCTGTGAATGTCTACTGCACGAAAATGTCACATTGTGAATGTCTACTGGACTAAAATGTCACATTGTGAATGTTTACTGCACGAAAATATCACATTGTGAATGTCTATTGGACTAAAATGTCACATTGTGAATGTCTATTGCACTAAAATGTCACATTGTGAATGTCTACTACACAAAAATGTCACATCGTGAATATCTACTGCACTAAAATGTCACATTGTGAATATCTACTGCACTAAAATGTCACATTGTGAATGTTTACTGCACGAAAATGTCACATTGTGAATATCCATCGCACTAAAATGTCACATTGTGAATGTCCACTCTACTAAAATGTCACATTGTGAATCTTCACTGCACAAAAATGTCACATTGTGAATATCTATTGTACTAAAATGTCACATTGTGAATATCTATTGTACTAAAATGTCACATTGTGAATATCTACTGTACTAAAATATCACATTGTGATTGTCCACTGAACACAAATGTCACATTGTAAATCTTCACTGCACAAAAATGTCACATTGTGAATATCTATTGTACTAAAATGTCACATTGTGAATATCTATTGTACTAAAATGTCACATTGTGAATATCTACTGTACTAAAATGTCACATTGTGAATATCCACTGCTTTAAAATGACACATTGTGAATATCCACTGCACTAAAATATCACATTGCGAATATTCACTGCACAAAAATGTTACACTGTGAATATCTACTGTACTAAAATGTCACATTGTGAATATTCACTGCACTAAATGTCACATTGTGGATTTCCACTGCACTAAAATGTCACATTGTGAATGTCCACTGCATTAAAATGTCACATTGTGAATGTCCACTGCACTAAATGTCACATTGTGAATTTCCACTGCACTAAAATGTCACATTGTGAATGTCAACTGCATTAAAATGACACATTGAAAATGTCTACTGCACAAAAATGACACATTGTGAATGTCTATTACACTAAAATATGTCTAATGTCTACTGCACTAAAATGTCACATTGTTAATGTTTACTGCACGAAAATATCACATTGTGAATGTCTACTGTACTAAAATGTCACATTGTGAATGTCTACTGCACGAAAATGTCACATTGTTAATATTCACTGCACAAAAATGTTACACTGTGAATATCTACTGTACTAAAATGTCACATTGTGAATGTCCACTGCACTAAAATGTCACATTGTGAATTTCCACTGCACTAAAATGTCACATTGTGAATGTCCACTGCATTAAAATGACACATTGTAAATATCCACTACACAAAAATGTCACATTGCGAATGTCTACTGCACTAAAATGTCACATTGTGAATGTCTACTGCACTAAAATGTCACATTGTTAATGTTTACTGCACGAAAATGTCACATTGTGAATGTCTACTGTACTAACATGTCACATTGTGAATGTCTACTGCACTAAAATGTCACTCTGTGAATGTCTACTGCACTAAAATGTCACATTGTGAATGTTTACTGCACGAAAATGTCACATTGTGAATGTCTACTGTACTAAAATGACACATTGTGAATGTCTACTGCACTAAAATGTCACTCTGTGAATGTCTACTGCACTAAAATGTCACATTGTGAATGTTTACTGCACGAAAATGTCACATTGTGAATGTCTACTGTACTAAAATGTCACATTGTGAATGTCTACTGCACTAAAATGTCACTCTGTGTATGTCTACTGCACTAAAATGTCACATTGTGAATGTTTACTGCACGAAAATGTCACATTGTGAATGTCTACTGCACTAAAATGTCACATTGTGAATGTTTACTGCACGAAAATGTCACATTGTGAATGTCTACTGCACTAAAATGTCACTCTGTGAATGTCTACTGCACTAAAATGTCACATTGTGAATGTTTACTGCACGAAAATGTCACATTGTGAATGTCTACTGCACTAAAATGTCACATTGTGAATGTTTACTGCACGAAAATGTCACATTGTGAATATCTATTGTACTAAAATGTCACATTGTGAATGTCTACTGTACTAAAATATCACATTGTGATTGTCTACTGCACACAAGTGTCACATTGTGAATCTTCACTGCACAAAAATGTCACATTGTGAATATCTATTGTAGTAAAATGTCACATTGTGAATATCTATTGTACTAAAATGTCACATTGTGAATGTCTACTTTACTAAAATGACACAATTGTGAATGTCTACTGCACTAAAATGTCACTCTGTGAATGTCTACTGCACAAAAATGTCACATTGTGAATGTCTATTTACACTAAAATATGTCTAATGTCTACTGCACTAAAATGTCACATTGTTAATGTTTACTGCACGAAAATGTCACATTGTGAATGTCTACTGTACTAAAATGTCACATTGTGAATGTCTACTGCACGAAAATGTCACATTGTTAATATTCACTGCACAAAAATGTTACACTGTGAATATCTACTGTACTAAAATGTCACATTGTGAATGTCCACTGCACTAAAATGTCACATTGTGAATTTCCACTGCACTAAAATGTCACATTGTGAATGTCCACTGCATTAAAATGACACATTGTAAATGTCCACTACACAAAAATGTCACATTGCGAATGTCTACTGTACTAAAATGTCACATTGTGAATGTCTACTGCACTAAAATGTCACATTGTGAATGTCTACTGTACTAAAATGACACATTGTGAATGTCTACTGCACTAAAATATCACATTGTGAATGTCTACTGTACTAAAATGACACATTGTGAATGTCTACTGCACTAAAATGTCACTCTGTGAATGTCTACTGCACTAAAATGTCACATTGTGAATGTTTACTGCACGAAAATGTCACATTGTGAATATCTACTGCACTAAAATGTCACATTGTGAATGTCCACTGCACTAAAATTGTCACATTATGAATGTCCACTCTT
>NW_003128451.1:0-13374 GCF_000003605.2 Saccoglossus kowalevskii | reverse complement strand
ATGCTTTGAATCAAAGTTTATCACATCTTTTTGCATCACGTAATCATAGTTTGACATCAATATATAATATAAATGGCTAATATTCATTTAAACAGAGAAATTCTAACAAATGTACTCACTCCCCTGAAAGTGTATCTCTATGTGAGTGTATATAAACACTATTCCCAATATTTTTTGGGAAATATTGAGTGGCACCTTATCGACTTATATGGTATGAAACATACATGTATTGATTACAATTTGTGATAGGTGATATTTAATAATTAGCAGACAATTTTAAAATATGGAAATCATAATTATGGTAGAACTGCTCTTTTTGCTAGCAGACACTAATTAAATCACAAATTACAGTTAAAATATTGAGTGTGCACCTTAACCACCTATGTGGTATGAAACATACATGTATGGACTACAATTTGTGATAGGTGACATTTAATAATTAGCAGACAATTTTAAAATATGGAAATCATAATTATGGTAGAACTGCTCTTTTTGCTAGCAGACACTAATTAAATCACAAATTACAGTTAAAATATTGAGTGTGCACCTTAACCACCTATGTGGTATGAAACATACATGTATGGACTACAATTTGTGATAGGTGACATTTAATAATTAGCAGACAATTTTAAAATATGGAAATCATAATTGTGGTGGAACTGCTCTTTTTGCTAGCAGACACTAATTAAGTCACTAATTACAGTAAAAATGTTGAGTGTGCACCTTAACCACTTATGTTATATGAAACATACATGTATTGACTACCATTTGTGATAGGTGACATTTAATAATTAGCAGAAAATTTTAAAATATGGAAATCATAATTATGGTAGAACTGCCCTATCTATTTGCTAGCAGACACTAATTAAGTCACAAATTACAGTAAAAATATTGAGTGTGCACCTTAACCACTTATCTGGTATGAAACATACATGTATTGACTACAATTTGTAATAGGTGACATTTAATAATTAGCAGACAATTTTAAAATATGCAAATCATAATTGTGGTGGAACTGCCCTTTTTGCTAGCAGACACTAATTAAGTCACAAATTACAGTAAAAATATTGAGTGTGCACTTTAACCACTTATGTGGTATGAAACATACATGTATTGACTACAATTTGTGATAGGTGACATTTAATAATTAGCAGACAATTTTAAAATATGGAAATCATAATTGTGGTAGAACTGCCCTATCTATTTGCTAGCAGACACCAATTAAGTCACCAATTACAGTTAAAATATTGAGTGTGCACCTTAAGCACTTATCTGGTTTGAAACATACATGTATTGACAACAATTTGTAATAGGTGACATTTAATAATTAGCAGGCAATTTTAAAATATGGAAATCATAATTGTGGTAGAACTGCCCTATCTATATGCTAGCAGACACTAATTAAGTCACTAATTATAGTAAAAATATTGAGTGTGCACCTTAACCATCTATGTGGTATGAAACATACATGTATTGGCAACAATTTGTGATATGTGACATTTAATAATTAGCAGACAATTTTAAAATATGGAAATCATAATTATGGTAGAACTGCCCTATCTATTTGCTAGCAGACACTAATTAAGTCACCAATTACAGTAAAAATATTGAGTGTGCACCTTAACCACCTATGTGGTATGAAACATACATGTATTGACAACAATTTGTAATAGGTGACATTTAATAATTAGCAGACAATTTTAAAATATGGAAATCATAATTGTGGTGGAACTGCCCTATCTATTTGCTAGCAGACACTAATTAAGTCACAAATTACAGTTAAAATATTGAGTGTGCACTTTAACCACTTATGTTATATGAAACATACATGTATTGACTACAATTTGTGATAGGTGACATTTAATAATTAGCAGACAATTTTAAAATATGGAAATCATAATTGTGGTGGAACTGCTCTTTTTGCTAGCAGACACTAATTAAGTCACGAATTACAGTAAAAATATTGAGTGTGCACCTTAACCACCTATGTGGTATGAAACATACATGTATTGACTACAATTTGTGATAGGTGACATTTAATAATTAGCAGACAATTTTAAAATATGCAAATCATAATTGTGGTGGAACTGCCCTTTTTGCTAGCAGACACTAATTAAGTCACGAATTACAGTAAAAATATTGAGTGTGCACTTTAACCACTTATGTGGTATGAAACATACATGTATTGACTACAATTTGTGATAGGTGACATTTAATAATTAGCAGACAATTTTAAAATATGGAAATCATAATTGTGGTAGAACTGCCCTATCTATTTGCTAGCAGACACCAATTAAGTCACCAATTACAGTTAAAATATTGAGTGTGCACCTTAACCACCTATGTGGTTTGAAACATACATGTATTGACAACAATTTGTAATAGGTGACATTTAATAATTAGCAGGCAATTTTAAAATATGGAAATCATAATTGTGGTAGAACTGCCCTATCTATATGCTAGCAGACACTAATTAAGTCACTAATTATAGTAAAAATATTGAGTGTGCACCTTAACCATCTATGTGGTATGAAACATACATGTATTGGCAACAATTTGTGATATGTGACATTTAATAATTAGCAGACAATTTTAAAATATGGAAATCATAATTATGGTAGAACTGCCCTATCTATTTGCTAGCAGACACTAATTAAGTCACCAATTACAGTAAAAATATTGAGTGTGCACCTTAACCACCTATGTGGTATGAAACATACATGTATTGACAACAATTTGTAATAGGTGACATTTAATAATTAGCAGACAATTTTAAAATATGGAAATCATAATTGTGGTGGAACTGCCCTATCTATTTGCTAGCAGACACTAATTAAGTCACAAATTACAGTTAAAATATTGAGTGTGCACTTTAACCACTTATGTTATATGAAACATACATGTATTGACTACAATTTGTAATAGGTGACATTTAATAATTAGCAGACAAATTTAAAATATGGAAATCATAATTGTGGTGGAACTGCTCTTTTTGCTAGCAGACACTAATTAAGTCACGAATTACAGTAAAAATATTGAGTGTGCACCTCAACCACCTATATGGTATGAAACATACATGTATTGACTACAATTTGTGATAGGTGACATTTAATAATTAGCAGACAATTTTAAAATATGCAAATCATAATTGTGGTGGAACTGCCCTTTTTGCTAGCAGACACTAATTAAGTCACGAATTACAGTAACAATATTGAGTGTGCACTTTAACCACTTATGTGGTATGAAACATACATGTATTGACTACAATTTGTGATAGGTGACATTTAATAATTAGCAGACAATTTTAAAATATGGAAATCATAATTGTGGTAGAACTGCCCTATCTATTTGCTAGCAGACACCAATTAAGTCACCAATTACAGTTAAAATATTGAGTGTGCACCTTAACCACCCATGTGGTATGAAACATACATGTATGGACAACAATTTGTAATAGGTGACATTTAATAATTAGCAGACAATTTTAAAATATGGAAATCATAATTATGGTAGAACTGCTCTTTTTGCTAGCAGACACTAATTAAATCACAAATTACAGTTAAAATATTGAGTGTGCACCTTAACCACCTATGTGGTATGGAACATACATGTATTGACAACAATTTGTGATAGGTGACATTTAATAATTAGCAGACAATTTTAAAATATGGAAATCATAATTGTGGTGGAACTGCTCTTTTTGCTAGCAGACACTAATTAAGTCACTAATTACAGTAAAAATATTGAGTGTGCACCTTAACCACTTATGTTATATGAAACATACATGTATTGACTACCATTTGTGATAGGTGACATTTAATAATTAGCAGAAAATTTTAAAATATGGAAATCATAATTATGGTAGAACTGCCCTATCTATTTGCTAGCAGACACTAATTAAGTCACCAATTACAGTTAAAATATTGAGTGTGCACCTTAACCACTTATGTTATATGAAACATACATGTATTGACTACCATTTGTGATAGGTGACATTTAATAATTAGCAGAAAATTTTAAAATATGGAAATCATAATTGTGGTATAACTGCCCTATCTATATGCTAGCAGACACTAATTAAGTCACTAATTACAGTAAAAATATTGAGTGTGCACCTTAACCACCTATGTGGTATGAAACATACATGTATGGACTACAATTTGTGATAGGTGACATTTAATAATTAGCAGACAATTTTAAAATATGGAAATCATAATTATGGTAGAACTGCCCTATCTATTTGCTAGCAGACACTAATTAAGTCACAAATTACAGTAAAAATATTGAGTGTGCACCTTAACCACTTATCTGGTATGAAACATACATGTATTGACTACAATTTGTAATAGGTGACATTTAATAATTAGCAGACAATTTTAAAATATGCAAATCATAATTGTGGTGGAACTGCCCTTTTTGCTAGCAGACACTAATTAAGTCACAAATTACAGTAAAAATATTGAGTGTGCACTTTAACCACTTATGTGGTATGAAACATACATGTATTGACTACAATTTGTGATAGGTGACATTTAATAATTAGCAGACAATTTTAAAATATGGAAATCATAATTGTGGTAGAACTGCCCTATCTATTTGCTAGCAGACACTAATTAAGTCACCAATTACAGTTAAAATATTGAGTGTGCACCTTAACCACTTATGTTATATGAAACATACATGTATTGACTACCATTTGTGATAGGTGACATTTAATAATTAGCAGAAAATTTTAAAATATGGAAATCATAATTATGGTAGAACTGCCCTATCTATTTGCTAGCAGACACTAATTAAGTCACCAATTACAGTTAAAATATTGAGTGTGCACCTTAACCACTTATGTTATATGAAACATACATGTATTGACTACCATTTGTGATAGGTGACATTTAATAATTAGCAGAAAATTTTAAAATATGGAAATCATAATTGTGGTATAACTGCCCTATCTATATGCTAGCAGACACTAATTAAGTCACTAATTACAGTAAAAATATTGAGTGTGCACCTTAACCACCTATGTGGTATGAAACATACATGTATGGACTACAATTTGTGATAGGTGACATTTAATAATTAGCAGACAATTTTAAAATATGGAAATCATAATTATGGTAGAACTGCCCTATCTATTTGCTAGCAGACACTAATTAAGTCACAAATTACAGTAAAAATATTGAGTGTGCACCTTAACCACTTATCTGGTATGAAACATACATGTATTGACTACAATTTGTAATAGGTGACATTTAATAATTAGCAGACAATTTTAAAATATGCAAATCATAATTGTGGTGGAACTGCCCTTTTTGCTAGCAGACACTAATTAAGTCACAAATTACAGTAAAAATATTGAGTGTGCACTTTAACCACTTATGTGGTATGAAACATACATGTATTGACTACAATTTGTGATAGGTGACATTTAATAATTAGCAGACAATTTTAAAATATGGAAATCATAATTGTGGTAGAACTGCCCTATCTATTTGCTAGCAGACACCAATTAAGTCACCAATTACAGTTAAAATTTTGAGTGTGCACCTTAACCATCTATGTGGTTTGAAACATACATGTATTGGCAACAATTTGTAATAGGTGACAGTTAATAATTAGCAGGCAATTTTAAAATATGGAAATCATAATTGTGGTAGAACTGCCCTATCTATATGCTAGCAGACACTAATTAAGTCACTAATTATACTAAAAATATTGAGTGTGCACCTTAACCATCTATGTGGTATGAAACATACATGTATTGGCAACAATTTGTAATAGGTGACAGTTAATAATTAGCAGACAATTTTAAAATATGGAAATCATAATTGTGGTGGAACTGCCCTATCTATTTGCTAGCAGACACTAATTAAGTCACAAATTACAGTTAAAATATTGAGTGTGCACTTTAACCACTTATGTTATATGAAACATACATGTATTGACTACAATTTGTGATAGGTGACATTTAATAATTAGCAGACAATTTTAAAATATGGAAATCATAATTGTGGTATAACTGCCCTATCTATATGCTAGCAGACACTAATTAAGTCATTAATTATAGTTAAAATATTGAGTGTGCACCTTAACCACCTATGTGGTATGAAACATACATGTATTGACTACAATTTGTAATAGGTGACATTTAATAATTAGCAGGCAATTTTAAAATATGGAAATCATAATTGTGGTAGAACTGCCCTATCTATATGCTAGCAGACACTAATTAAGTCACTAATTATAGTAAAAATATTGCGTGTGCACCTTAACCACCTATGTGGTATGAAACATACATGTATTGGCAACAATTTGTGATATGTGACATTTAATAATTAGCAGACAATTTTAAAATATGGAAATCATAATTATGGTAGAACTGCCCTATCTATTTGCTAGCAGACACCAATTAAGTCACCAATTACAGTAAAAATATTGAGTGTGCACCTTAACCACCTATGTGGTATGAAACATACATGTATTGACAACAATTTGTAATAGGTGACATTTAATAATTAGCAGACAATTTTAAAATATGGAAATCATAATTGTGGTGGAACTGCCCTATCTATTTGCTAGCAGACACTAATTATGTCACAAATTACAGTTAAAATATTGAGTGTGCACTTTAATCACTTATGTTATATGAAACATACATGTATTGACTACAATTTGTGATAGGTGACATTTAATAATTAGCAGACAATTTTAAAATATGGAAATCATAATTGTGGTGGAACTGCTCTTTTTGCTAGCAGACACTAATTAAGTCACGAATTACAGTAAAAATATTGAGTGTGCACCTTAACCACCTATGTGGTATGAAACATACATGTATTGGCAACAATTTGTGATATGTGACATTTAATAATTAGCAGACAATTTTAAAATATGGAAATCATAATTATGGTAGAACTGCCCTATCTATTTGCTAGCAGACACCAATTAAGTTACCATTTACAGTAAAATTATTGAGTGTGCACCTTACCCACCTATGTGGTATGAAACATACATGTACTGACTACAATTTGTAATACGTGACATTTATAATTACCACACTACTTTTAAATATGAAATCATAATTGTGGTAGAACTGCTCGTTTTGCTAGCAGACACTAATTAAATCACAAATTACAGTTAAAATATTGAGTGTGCACCTTAACCACCTATGTGGTATGAAACATACATGTATGGACTACAATTTGTGATAGGTGACATTTAATAATTAGCAGACAATTTTAAAATATGGAAATCATAATTGTGGTGGAACTGCTCTTTTTGCTAGCAGACACAAATTAAGTCACTAATTACAGTAAAAATATTGAGTGTGCACCTTAACCACTTATGTTATATGAAACATACATGTATTGACTACCATTTGTGATAGGTGACATTTAATAATTAGCAGAAAATTTTAAAATATGGAAATCATAATTATGGTAGAACTGCCCTATCTATTTGCTAGCAGACACTAATTAAGTCACAAATTACAGTAAAAATATTGAGTGTGCACCTTAACCACTTATCTGGTATGAAACATACATGTATTGACTACAATTTGTAATAGGTGACATTTAATAATTAGCAGACAATTTTAAAATATGCAAATCATAATTGTGGTGGAACTGCCCTTTTTGCTAGCAGACACTAATTAAGTCACAAATTACAGTAAAAATATTGAGTGTGCACTTTAACCACTTATGTGGTATGAAACATACATGTATTGACTACAATTTGTGATAGGTGACATTTAATAATTAGCAGACAATTTTAAAATATGGAAATCATAATTGTGGTAGAACTGCCCTATCTATTTGCTAGCAGACACCAATTAAGTCACCAATTACAGTTAAAATATTGAGTGTGCACCTTAACCACTTATGTTATATGAAACATACATGTATTGACTACCATTTGTGATAGGAGACATTTAATAATTAGCAGAAAATTTTAAAATATGGAAATCATAATTGTGGTATAACTGCCCTATCTATATGCTAGCAGACACTAATTAAGTCACTAATTACAGTAAAAATATTGAGTGTGCACCTTAACCACCTATGTGGTATGAAACATACATGTATGGACTACAATTTGTGATAGGTGACATTTAATAATTAGCAGACAATTTTAAAATATGGAAATCATAATTGTGGTGGAACTGCCCTATCTATTTGCTAGCAGACACTAATTAAGTCACTAATTACAGTAAAAATATTGAGTGTGCACTTTAACCACTTATGTTATATGAAACATACATGTATTGACTACAATTTTTGATAGGTGACATTTAATAATTAGCAGAAAATTTTAAAATATGGAAATCATAATTATGGTAGAACTGCCCTATCTATTTGCTAGCAGACACTAATTAAGTCACAAATTACAGTAAAAATATTGACTGTGCACCTTAACCACTTATCTGGTATGAAACATACATGTATTGACTACAATTTGTAATAGGTGACATTTAATAATTAGCAGACAATTTTAAAATATGCAAATCATAATTGTGGTGGAACTGCCCTTTTTGCTAGCAGACACTAATTAAGTCACAAATTACAGTAAAAATATTGAGTGTGCACTTTAACCACTTATGTTATATGAAACATACATGTATTGACTACAATTTGTGATAGGTGACATTTAATAATTAGCAGACAATTTTAAAATATGGAAATCATAATTGTGGTGGAACTGCTCTTTTTGCTAGCAGACACTAATTAAGTCACAAATTACAGTTAAAATATTGAGTGTGCACCTTAACCACTTATGTTATATGAAACATACATGTATTGACTACAATTTGTGATAGGTGACATTTAATAATTAGCAGACAATTTTAAAATATGGAAATCATAATTGTGGTAGAACTGCCCTATCTATTTGCTAGCAGACACTAATTAAGTCACTAATTACAGTAAAAATATTGAGTGTGCACCTTAACCACTTATGTGGCATGAAACATACATGTATTGACTACAATTTGTGATAGGTGACATTTAATAATTAGCAGACAATTTTAAAATATGGAAATCATAATTGTGGTGGAACTGCTCGTTTTGCTAGCAGACACTAATTAAGTCACAAATTACAGTTAAAATATTGAGTGTGCACCTTAACCACTTATGTGGTATGAAACATACATGTATTGACTACAATTTGTGATAGGTGACATTTAATAATTAGCAGACAATTTTAAAATATGGAAATCATAATTGTGGTAGAACTGCCCTATCTATTTGCTAGCAGACACTAATTAAGTCACTAATTACAGTAAAAATATTGAGTGTGCACCTTAACCACTTATGTGGCATGAAACATACATGTATTGACTACAATTTGTGATAGGTGACATTTAATAATTAGCAGACAATTTTAAAATATGGAAATCATAATTGTGGTGGAACTGCTCTTTTTGCTAGCAGACACTAATTAAGTCACAAATTACAGTTAAAATATTGAGTGTGCACCTTAACCACTTATGTGGTATGAAACATACATGTATTGACTACAATTTGTGATAGGTGACATTTAATAATTAGCAGAAAATTTTAAAATATGGAAATCATAATTGTGGTAGAACTGCCCTATCTATTTGCTAGCAGACACTAATTAAGTCACTAATTACAGTAAAAATATTGAGTGTGCACTTAAACCACTTATGTGGTATGAAACATACATGTACTGACAACAATTTGCAATAGGTGACATTTAATAATTAGCAGACAATTTTAAAATATGGAAATCATAATTATGGTAGAACTGCTTGTTTTGCTATCAGACACTAATTAAGTCACAAATTACAGTTAAAATATTGAGTGTGCACCTTAACCACCTATGTGGTATGAAACATACATGTATTGACTACAATTTGTGATAGGTGACATTTAATAATTAGCAGACAATTTTAAAATATGGAAATCATAATTGTGGTGGAACTGCTCTTTTTGCTAGCAGACACTAATTAAGTCACGAATTACAGTAAAAATATTGAGTGTGCACCTTAACCACCTATGTGGTATGCAACATACATGTATTGACTACCATTTGTGATAGGTGACATTTAATAATTAGCAGACAATTTTAAAATATGGAAATCATAATTGTGGTAGAACTGCCCTATCTATTTGCTAGCAGACACTAATTAAGTCACTAATTACAGTAAAAATCTTGAGTGTGCACCTTAACCACCTATGTTATATGAAACATACATGTATTGACTACCATTTGTGATAGGTGACATTTAATAATTAGCAGAAAATTTTAAAATATGGAAATCATAATTGTGGTAGAACTGCCCTATCTATTTGCTAGCAGACACTAATTAAGTCACTAATTACAGTAAAAATATTGAGTGTGCACCTTAACCACTTATGTGGTATGAAACATACATGTACTGACAACAATTTGCAATAGGTGACATTTAATAATTAGCAGACAATTTTAAAATATGGAAATCATAATTATGGTAGAACTGCTTGTTTTGCTAGCAGACACTAATTAAGTCACAAATTACAGTTAAAATATTGAGTGTGCACCTTAACCACCTATGTGGTATGAAACATACATGTATTGACTACAATTTGTGATAGGTGACATTTAATAATTAGCAGACAATTTTAAAATATGGAAATCATAATTGTGGTGGAACTGCCCTATCTATATGCTAGCAGACACTAATTAAGTCACTAATTACAGTAAAAATATTGAGTGTGCACCTTAACCACCTATGTGGTATGAAACATACATGTATTGACTATAATTTGTAATAGGTGACATTTAATAATTAGCAGACAATTTTAAAATATGGAAATCATAATTATGGTAGAACTGCCCTATCTATATGCTAGCAGACACTAATTAAGTCACTAATTACAGTAAAAATATTGAGTGTGCACCTTAACCACCTATGTGGTATGAAACATACATGTATGGACTACAATTTGTGATAGGTGACATTTAATAATTAGCAGACAATTTTAAAATATGGAAATCATAATTATGGTAGAACTGCTCTTTTTGCTAGCAGACACTAATTAAGTCACTAATTACAGTAAAATATTGAGTGTGCACCTTAACCACTTATGTAGCATGAAACATACATGTATTGTCTACAATTTGTGATAGGTGACATTTAATAATTAGCAGACAATTTTAAAATATGGAAATCATAATTGTGGTGGAACTGCTCTTTTTGCTAGCAGACACTAATTAAGTCACAAATTACAGTTAAAATATTGAGTGTGCACCTTAACCACCTATGTGGTATGAAACATACATGTATTGACAACAATTTGTGATAGATGACATTTAATAATTAGCAGACAATTTTAAAATATGGAAATCATAATTGTGGTCGAACTGCCCTATCTATTTGCTAGCAGACACTAATTAAGTCACTAATTACAGTAAAAATATTGAGTGTGCACCTTAACCACTTATGTGGCATGAAACATACATGTATTGACAACAATTTGTGATAGGTGACATTTAATAATTAGCAGACAATTTTAAAATATGGAAATCATAATTGTGGTGGAACTGCTCTTTTTGCTAGCAGACACTAATTAAGTCACAAATTACAGTTAAAATATTGAGTGTGCACCTTAACCACCTATGTGGTATGATGAAACATACATGTATTGACAACAATTTGTGATAGGTGACATTTAATAATTAGCAGACAATTTTAAAATATGGAAATCATAATTATGGTAGAACTGCTCTTTTTGCTAGCAGACACTAATTAAGTCACAAATTACAGTTAAAATATTGAGTGTGCACGTTAAGCCACTTATGTTATATGAAACATACATGTATTGACTACAATTTGTGATAGGTGACATTTAATAATTAGCAGACAATTTTAAAATATGGAAATCATAATTGTGGTAGAACTGCTCTTTTTGCTAGCAGACACTAATTAAGACACTAATTACAGTAAAAATATTGAGTGTGCACCTTAACCACCTATGTGGTATGAAACATACATGTATGGACTACAATTTGTAATAGGTGACATTTAATAATTAGCAGACAATTTTAAAATATGGAAATCATAATTGTGGTAGAACTGCCCATCTATGCAATTTAAATCACCAATTTAATTAAAAATATCGGGTGTGCACTGTCATTTAGCTTCCACTCATTAATTATCACTATATTAATGAGATTATCGCAATCTATATGCACTCTAGCATTACGGTAACTTATCAACCTCTGCTACACTTCTGTCGATATGATCACCATACTGCTGTTGTGTATACTTCGTGTTATTCTTGTAATAACCTCATAATATTATTATACATCTGTCACCGTAATGCCAGAAGTTACAGCATGCCGTAATTGTGCGGTATTTTATGGGGTATTTTCATCCTACCATATAAGGAAATGCAAATTCCAAATATGGAATGATTACATGCATAAGCGTCCTCTAATGATAAAAACAAACATGGCTGCCACTAGACTTTGAATTGACTCCACACAAAGAAGTTCGCTGATTCTGTTCTAAACATTTTGGACCTCAGCTTTCCCATTATGTACCTTTGGAAGGAAAAGATGTATAATAGTAAGGTTATTCTGAGGATATCTCAAAATATGCACTCAGACGGTATGCCGTTGCATCAACCTCATAATAACCTCATAATATTATTGTACATTTTTTCCCTGCTTTTAATAATAATTAATGAAACTATAACACAAAATCGCAATAAAGAATCTTTAGCATTATGCAATATTTAATAGTGTTCTTGTGTCTGAAGTGAACAAAAGAATGTGACGTTAAAGTGACACATAATTTTCTAAATAAGGAAGACATACAAATGCATCAATAACATTTTTGAACACATCTGTATGTGACATTTCAAAGATTGGTGAATTGTATTCGGTCTCAGAAATATAATAAAGGTGCTGTTGTTTGAGGTGTACTTGTGGTATTATATGTGGGGGTGAAAGTGCGTATATATGAATCATTGCTTTCACTCATAATGTCACAATCGTCATACAGTTCACATTCAAATTTTAAATAAAAAATGTATTTTACGTAAGTTGTACGCATGGGACTCATCTATGACACAACATGTTATGACGACTGTGACAATGACACTGGTAACAGTTATAATAATGGAATGCAACACATTTCATTGAAGTTCAAACGAGTTTATTTAAAAGTTTTCTGTAAAAACATTAAAAAAAATTCATTTCCAAAAATGATTTGTCGAAACAAATTTCATTGTGGTAAACAATGACAATAGATTTTCCTAATTGAATTTAAAAAAAACAAACATATTCACTAACCAAATATAAACTGTGATTATTTGTGTAATGATAATTATTGACAGGTCAAAAAAATTCAAAGCTCAGTGATAATTG
>NW_003128396.1:9335-24594 GCF_000003605.2 Saccoglossus kowalevskii | reverse complement strand
CTGAATTATTGTGTGAACTTACCAGCTTTAGCTCCAGCCACATCAAGGATTGTTCTGTGTATATCAACTATGCTGTATAACCTGAGAAATAAGTAGAAATTAAGTTACGTTATCTAGGAAATGTCCAAAACTGTAGCTCAAAACTTTGCGGACCTCTTATACATGCATATGGCTTTTGAATGGTGCAACATCATATTTTCAGATGCGTATATTTGTTATGCATTGTCATTGGCGCTGACTAAGACGTTAACTTGATCTAGGCATTTCAATCTTAGTCATGATCATCGTTGTGAGATTGTCAATTATCCAATTAACTTACTCATTGCTTTCATATCCAGTCTTCTTTATTCCCTTCCCACTGACAATAGATGGTACACGAGTAGCGCCCTCGAACAGCGTTCCAGCAATACCGCGGAATGGATAGTTGGACCCAGCTTGAGATGATAACGCTCCATTCTGTGTAAACAAAGAGATGCATATTTAGACAACAGAAACTAGGAAATCTACTCAACTCAAGTAATGGACTCAAGTCAATATAAATGATGAAATCTTATATAGAACATTCTGAGATATCTGCACCATCATCATCATCATCATCATCATCTTCATCATCATCATCATCTCAAAGTAATCATCCACAGTCAAAAACAGGATATGTTTTCTTGAAACATGAAGATAATGAAGATAATGAAGATAAAAACGTTTGTCACTTACGTCACCTATGAATATTATTAGCGAATCGTCATACATTCCACGGTTCTTCAATGCATCCACCACACCGCCAATTATATCGTCCATCATAGTCAACTTTCCTAAAATAGTAAAAAATAGAAACATATTGTGTTTTTGTTTTGTTTTGGTTTTCATTTACCACACTTTAATGGGGCAATTATTTATAGCAACTGAGAAATTTTATTTCAGACCAGGGCAGTAAGAATGTCAGCGGAACTGTCTGGCAATTCATGTGAACATTCACCATAGTACCAATGAATATATAATAACACCTCATAGTTAATGTTTCTTAAAGCAGGAATGTAGTGCCCCTAGATAGAACTATGCTTATAAGCGATTACACTACCTACCATAAAATTGCCTTGTTCTATCGTCTTCGATATCTGCATACGGTTCTTCATACTCTTCTGGAATCTTGGGAAAACACAAACACACAGAAATGTATGTACGTAAAAGATGAAATGTAGCAAATACATGATATGTACAACTGGTATTGGCGGACTTTCACCTAGTTTACTAAATTTAAGTTAATTGTACAATTGTTGTTAGTGTACTGTACCCAACAAAATAAGATAATTACCTCCAGATGCTTAGCAGGGATGTCCAGAGTAAACGCAAGAAATAGTGGAGTTCCTGGGTAATGGTTATTTACTATATGCTCTGCTCTATCACCAAGCATTAACTGTAGAGAAGAAAGATAAGATATAATTTTGTCGATTTATTATTTCAATTTTTTCTACTTTTCACCAATAAACTAGGTATCAGTCTCATAAATATAAAAAAGAATGTTCTGATCAATACGTGTACAGATCGTTCTAATCTCAAATACAATATGCCAAAGACAGTGGCTTATAACAATTATATTAATCATACTTACAGCAAGATAACCATTACTTTTTGGTACCACTCCCATGTTGTCACGGAAATCATACCCTGCTGAAGGAGCTAAAACGACAAATGATTTCAAAGTTGGTGTACTGAACTAGTTAAATACCCATGTCAGTTGTCCCGACCTAATAAGTTCTTATAACTATGGCATAATATCTCCACTGTCGTATCCATAGTCACATAATGTAGGAATACATAGGGTTCTATAAGCCGGCGTATAATATGTAGTGTTAGGATCCACTACGAACTCCACATTTCCCTTGTTGTGCTTGTCATAAAAACATGTTCATAGCACATATTTAAAGTAAACAAAACAATGTACTCAGTCCAAATACTGTTTTTAATAATGTTAACTTACATAGTACTCCATTCATTTTATCGTAGTCACCGACTCCCAATGTCCATATACCATAGTGTGAGTCAAAACCACGATTTGTTGGTAGATACTCATCTTTACAGAACCCTAAATGCCATCTAAAAAGAACATTTTATGTTAAGGAAACAATATATTCAGTTAACCATTATAGCATGTGATTTATTTTTTGTTCTCGTGTTGGTTTTTATGTTTATTTATTTACAAAATCATAAGAATGTAAAGCTGAGAATTAGATCAAGCTCTCAGCATAGCAATCGCATAATCTTTAGTGCAGCAAACAAATTTGATATATGCTATGGTCGACTTACTTTCCTACCATATGAGTAGAGTATCCAACTTCTTTAAATTTTTCTGGTAATAGCTTGAATTCCAATGGAACCCCACTAGGATGAAGGTTGAACACCATTTGATGCTGTAAATAAATAAGAACAACATTTATTTATTTCAATTAATTAATGAGAATTGGGTCAACAATCGGGAGAAACATTCTTTTGTGGCGTCATGTTCAGGGAAATGATAATGATAATGAAATGACATAGTATGTATATACCTATGACATCTGCGAAGCAGATTGTATTCAAATTGTACATTGTATTCAAATAAAAACATAATTCTTACCTGATTTCCTGTTTTGAAAGGATACAATCCCGTCATCATAGCAGCTCTTGATCTGAAGAATAAGATATAAACATATATTCAGTATAACAATTCAGTATAACAATTCAGATGTATATTCATATACACAGGATAGAGACACTATTTGTCCAGACTAGCAGGATAAGGTTACAATTGACACAAGACACTGAAATCCGACAATAACCTGTATGCTACCATATAAGTACACATGTTGATATTGAACTTGACTGACTACATTCCATGCACAATAACAATATTATCACTTACGGTGTACATGTAGGATGGGTATATGATTGGTTGAATATGACGCCATCAGCGGCGAGATCCATCAAGTTTGGCATTGCGATATCAGGGTTGTGCCAATGTACGTCATTCCATCCCATGTCATCCACAAATATTAGAATAATATGCGGTTGATCTGAGAAAAATAATGAATGAATATGATATTATCTCTGAAACATCATATAATTGTTGGCATCGAATACTTAATTACGTGAATATGACATCATCAACTCTTTTACAAATTTATAATTAATTATTGTATGATTAAACTTATGTATATTACAGCTATGCCATTGCCCTCTCTAAATACAATAAAAGTAATAATAATAAATAACAATAATACATCCGCAAGGGAATATGTGAGTTGCTCATTATATTAGGGAGGGAATTCCGAAAGTACTATAGCGCTGTATTAATGTTTGGTAATTCTTCCAAAATATGTATTTGCTGTATTTTCGAGATTATGAAAAATTGTCATAAAATTGCTCCTGCTTCACTACAAATGTGTCATTTCGTAATATCTTGATATTTAAAACACACAAGCTTATGGGACTTCTGATGACGAGAATACTCGTTGACTAACAATTACTGTTCCAATTTCCCCAACTATCTATCTCAGTGAATCTCCCTCAAATGAATAAACAATTCTTACCTGATTTCTCAGTTCCACAAGCCTGTATGTAATACAAGACAGAAACTTTACGTTAAACGTCACAATTTTGACATCGTCAACTGTAATTTTATATTTACTACTAATTCAATGAGTCTTAACAATAATCGCAAAAAGTTATTAAACGGCGCCTAAAAAAAATAATTATTTAGAATGAGGAAATATTATTGGAAAATTGCCATTTTATACATCAGCGATCGTCTACTCTGGAACAAGTTGGGAATAATTTTGAAAAAAAAGTTTGTTTTTCAATAAAATGAAACACAAACTCACAAAACCAAACAATAGATGTATGAAAGTATCCACTAGTTTGTATAAACGTACAAATTGGATAAGATATGTCCAGCTTTATCTGAAATAAGTTCATATGTGCGCACACAGCTGAAAATAAAAAATCTAAACAGTTACCAGGCAAGAATATATAAATTCGCAAAATGAAACGGAATAAGTATTATCACACGAATACATTATCGCATTGGCATTCAGCGTTTTTTAAATGGTGTCACAATTCCACCATATAGAAATAGAAAACATAGAATTACCGTACCTATACTGATTCCGAATAGTCCAATGAGTGGCAAATAGTTCTTAAGAACATTTACGAGAAACAGTCGTTTTTTTAATGATCGGAGCCTTGGTGTACAAAGTGTAATTAATATTATTTCAATATTTCGCGAGAAAGTCGCGAGAGCCGGCCATACTTCTTAAAGATTAACAAACAAAATATGTGTTTACACAGGTGTCAATAATTTTGGGAAATAGTTTGGATGTTCACTTATGTATGTCGATCATTTATTAAAGGGGATTATAAAAACATAATGTAACAAGAGTTTGGAAAATTATATGCATGCATAAAATTATCACTACTTATAAATTATCGTAGCTGCTATAAACCTCTATAAAAGATATAATTTCATGTGATGTGACGTGAAATGTTCGTAGTGAAATCAGATTATAAATGTAAGAATGCCTAACAACGCTTTATAGCGATATGTCTATTGCAAAATGGATATAAAAATGAAAGCTTTGATAAATTAATCGTGCACGAAGTTGACAACACGATTGGTCGTGGGAGGGGTATTAAGTTTTGAAATCGACATCTAGAGGCACACTATTCGTTAGAAATTAAATGGTAATTTAAGAATATAAAATTTGCATTTGGTGTTAGGCTGACACTTTCTAATAAAACTGACAAATAGACCATGCAGAATCGAATTGAATGGTCAGATATAATATTTGCTTTTTCATTGGACATACACACACACCGTTCAGTGTCGACCCAATACATACTGCCAGCCACGTGGCACTTGAAAACGTGCCCTTCGTTGAAGAGAGCACGATATGAGTTGAACTAAATACGTTACATAAAAAACACCATCTATTTCGCTAGCTAGTCTGGAACGTAACATGTTCATAATTCGAGAATATTCAAATCAACAGAGGCATGCATACATATTGCACCAGTTAAGGTGCTAAAAGTCAAATTAAAACAAATATGTTGGTATGTTTTTAAAACTTGCCGGTTATTGCTTACCTTGCTGACAACTGCAAGTACCAGAAAAACAACTATGCAATGTAGACTACACATCGTGACTGCCTCGATTCGCGGTCGTTAACAATTGCATAGGACTTGTCTAATATATATACACTTATCGGTGTAGTGTGCTATTAATAACGTAGTAGTACAAGGAAGTAAAATAGTATCGATCCGGTTACTCGGCAAACAAATGCTGGTACCTTCAGACACAAAAAAGAAGGACCACAGTAAATGATTTACTTGCAGGCGACATTAATCATACCCAGTTGACCAGTCTTAAAGGGCGTGTACTTTTATACAGAAATTGTATGTCCTAGCGGCCGTACATTGGACGATCATGGCGCATGCGCAGTATTTTCTCTTCAAAACGAATTCAAGATGTATTTAAGATTTCATAAGCCATATAATAAATATGTGGTTGTGTTGAAAAAGTTTATTTTGCGTGCAATGTATGTTTACTTTTGACTTTCATAGAACAATTTCTTAAAAGTAATGCAGCATCTGTATACACCTGGGTGGCGTCCGCAGTCGGAGGGGCCACCTCAGATATATGTGGCGATTGTTTTAGACATCAATGTAAAGACATAATCTCCGTGACTATAGAACTGTGTTATAACAAATACAGTAGAACAACACGATGAAGATCGTTTTACATCTGTTGAAACGTGTAACGATACATTCACAGCAGTGCTGTAACTTTGAAAAACTATAGTGAAAATGCATTGTTAGTATGGGACAATATTCCAAATTCATTATTTATGTACATGTAGGTTCAATGATTTATCGATTGTGTCATGGTCAAAACAATACGAAACTGTTGCCACCAATATTTACAAAACACTATTAATTTGATAATAAGTTATGCGGACGAGGCTGCAAATGTCAGTAATATATGTATTTAGGTAGCAATCCCAGGTCTGTATAATGTCTCGATCACTGTTTGTGTAACAAAAAAGGTATCAGCATTCATGTCGTGTGTGGTAAACATTATGTTGTTTATGACAGGTGTTTGGAAAATCTAAGTGTTAAAGCATACGTACTGTTACCGCGACTCAGAAACACATGGTACTACGTGCAGGAAACATCCAGCATGCGAGGATATGATACCAAATAACTAATATAAAATACGATTGTATACAATTAACATGAGAGAAATAACGGTTATTGTACTTCGTATATTTATAGTCATACTCTGTTTTTATTACACGCTTCTTTTTCACAATTGAAAAATGTGTGCGTTCCCTCTCCGATGAAGACTCATTCCTGGCTTTATTAATTACAAAATTTACATCACAGGACAGTAACTTGTTCACAGGTATTTTCCCCTTTAACAATGGTGATGTGTAGCCAGTTTAATACTCAGCTAACAACGCAAAAAAACAAACAATGGAAATAGAGACCAAATATTGTACGAAGCGGGGCATGGTTTTGACAGATTTTCTGGAAGACAGCAAGAATTGAATTTTACACAGAGTTGTCGTCTGTGTCTATAGTAAACATCAGTGATTATTACTATGAAGTGATACAATGTAAGAGTTGGTTGGTCCGTTTGAAGCTAAATACGTTTCCCTAGAAAAAAGTCAGCCGACAAGTAGGTTGGTGTCTGTTACAGTTCGAATTCATTACCATCTATATTGTCGTTTTATCGTACCTGTTGTTCTATATAATCATCGTGCTAATCAAGATATACCATATCATCGATAACAAGTGATGTAGAGAAAACATGGAAAAATAGAGCAACGATAGCTTAGTAATCTATTTTCTGGTCAAACGTGTGTGTCAATTATCCAAATATTGACCCCGGCCAAGGTCGATATATAGATTTGTCGACCCGAAGCGAGCATTATTGATCGATGCGAGTTTGTATGCAAAAGAAAATTAAAGTTGTCTTCATTCAAGTAGTTCCTTCTTCAATGTTTCAAATGATTGGTTGCATTTCTATCCCACAGTCCCTTGAAAATTTGCTGTCACGATTATTATTTTTGTAGTTATAAACTTGCCCCGACCGACCGCCTCTCTTTACAGAAGCTGCGATTATTAAACATGCCGTGGGGACGCACAAACAATAAACAGCACACTTCACCGGGCCACTCGGACCGTAATAAACCGTAATATAACAATATTAAAAATGTAATCGGACCCTCATAAATATGCGGTACGCATAGAGTCGTAAAGTTATCTTGACAAAATAAATAAAAGCGGTAATCGTCGTTATACGACGACGACTAATCCTGTAATTTTAGTGTTGCGTACAACGGGCGGTTACAACGGAATGACAGTCAATATAATTGTGGTGTTCGGCGATTATTTCCTGTTACAAGGTTACAAATAGAAGATAGCTTGGCCGAACTAGTACAAGATACCTGATAGCTGTTTAATCTCTTTACAAATTGGAGCTGTTTAGATTATCATAACATCCGCGCAAGCGCAGAAGCCTAATATGACGTCTTTGACCACTGCGAAGAACCGATGAGAAAGGGTGTATACCAGCCTATTTGTATTAAGCAAACTTAATTTTGCAAAATGCCAGCCAATTCGCTATTTCATTATTATTTTTCTTCGTTTTGGCGTAGCCAAGGTCATTTCGGACGTATTCATTTTAACAACCATACTGATATAGAGGATAACATTTTCTGAAGGTTGTCACACGCAATGTGTAAATAAGTGAAATGGTAATTAATTAAAGCATTCGTATGAGTCTATTTACAGAACGGATGTACTACATAACCATCATGAACTGTGCATGATCGTGGAATAGCAGAAAACATTTCCGCTATTTTACCGTTTGACGCGTATGCTGAATAACACGCCAATTACGTTCAGCGCACATGTACGAAATGCCCTAACCCAACCAGTTTACATCGAACGAAAATAGCCATTTCACTGTTCAAATTTATTACACTTCACTTAAACTGACGATTTCGTGCAATTTATGTGCTTTTAAGTTGGACGTAACTGACGAGAAATGCAATCTTGATATAATATGAGGTTATTGCGAGGATACCTCAAAGTATGCACGAAGACAGTACTGAGTATCGACCGTAATGTTGCGGTATTTTACGGGGTATTTTCATCCTACCATATAAGGAAGTGCGAATTCCAAATACAGAATGATTACGCGGGTAAGCATCCTCTAATAATAAAACCAAACATAACTGCCACAGGGTTTGACCGGACTCCACACAAAGAAGTCCCCTGATTCTGTTCTAAACTTTTTGGATTTCGGAATTGCCATGTTGTATCTTTGGAAGGAAAAGATGTATAATAATCCACTGCGCGTCGGTCGATACTCCAGTTGTACTGTATTTGTGCATACTTTGATGTAGTAGCTTCATGTTATTACCAACAGCATTAAAAAGCATGACAACACACGTTGTCTTACTTGCCTGGTTTTAGACGCAGTAATGGACGTATCTTTTTGACAAGTTTCAAACGTAATCGAATATAATATGTCGGAATTAAATTTTGAACCATTGGGATGATTTACAATACTACATATCCGACTATACAGTGACGTAGGAAACTGGATAATTGAAATGAAAGGCTAGGGAGTTCGCGACATCTGACCCAATGTCACTGACTATGACTTGGTGAGATGTGGATGCGAGTATTTATGTGCGTATTAATATTTAAAGTTAGTTCCGCTTCTTTCGTGGTCGGGGAGCAGCTGGGATTACGATACCGGCAGAATAACAATGTGTCTACCATAACACCACAAACGATATCAATGCGCATCATAGTTAAACAACACGTGGGCTGTTCCTTTTAAAAAGTCGGTCTGCCTCGAGGTTGTTCTCGAGGCAACGCTCCGAACAGCGCATTAAGCAACACGTCGACATAATTATACGGTTTTACGATTTAACCAATTGACAGGCAACTAGCTTCATGAAAGTTTTTACCCGGTGACGGTTAATTTGCCTTAACATTTGGGTATAAAACCTAC
Organism: Saccoglossus kowalevskii; assembly: GCF_000003605.2. Classification (NCBI taxonomy): domain Eukaryota; kingdom Metazoa; phylum Hemichordata; class Enteropneusta; family Harrimaniidae; genus Saccoglossus; species Saccoglossus kowalevskii. The sequence continues at coordinate 15,530 of NW_003128396.1, read as the reverse complement.
TTTACATTATTATGAGGTTATTACGAGGATACATCAAAGTATATGCACGAGTGCGCGTCGGTCGATGCGACGGCATACTGTCTGAGTAATAACCTTATTATTATACATCTTTTCCTACCAAGGATACATCATGGCTGTGGCGAAATCCTCAAAATTTAGAACAGATCAACGATCGAACGTCTGAATGTCTTTGTGTGGAGTCCGGTCAAGCCCTGGTGGCAGCCAAGTTTGTTTTTATTATTAGAGGACGCTTAGGCGCGTAATCATTCCATATTTGGAATTCGCATTTTACTGATATGGTAGGATGATACCCCATTTACTTATTAAATATCCAACAATTGAAGATGTTGTCATGTTTGCGTCAAATTAACCAATTGCATGCAATGTGATAAGATGCACCGGAAGGAGTGAGTTGTCATCGGTACTAGTGGTTAACAAGTTTTCCATGGATCGATGATACTCGTACGTGTTTTTGATTGCCGGTTCCAGATGTATATCCTTACATGATATATTTAAAAAATCGAAACACGGGCCTTTGCGATAGCAGTGAATTATACGAAAGTTCAACATTTAAATATCCCATATTCGCTAGCTTGACATAACGACCAAGTATATTTTAAATCATACTATTCAAACGTAATAACATCAATTTCGGTTTTCATTTTGTAAATATTAAATAGTATTTTTAATTGTGTTTGGTAGTGTACGTGTTTATGGTATCACATTAGAGTAAATGACGTCAAGTTTTGTTAATACCTGTATTGTTTATTTCTAACGTGTACATTTCTCCCGACGTTTCTCCTGAGATATAAGCCGTTTATATGACTTTTATCAATTTAACGTAACCCCGGGCGTCCCATTTTTGAAACAAATTAGACAAATTCATTCTGACGTTCATTCTAGTATATATATTAAAAAAATGTATGAGGGCTATTGCGTGCAATGTGAATGTATTCGAAGTGGTCGATAACGTTTATATTTAGATACTTCAATTTGTTTTCGAATTCAGAACGGAAGTACAGCTAACCCTTCATGAGTTATCGTCGTGTGGCGGACAGTATTTTCGCTGTGTGATCATTCGACGACTATGATGTGCCAGTCAATTACATCCCGAGTAAACGCACGTAAATGTCACAAAAGTTAAAAAGAAACATAACAAACTGGGAATTATAGGTGCGATTCTAATAATAATAATATACTTTAGTACTGGCAAGGTCAGAATAATTCAAGTTCAATAAGTTCAAGCTCCATAATACGATCGAGCTGTGAAGCGTTTAATTGTCTCTCATCTAGCACCCTCTACCACCAATCTACATATTACATGAAATATGATGTTGTGTCGAATTACATTTTTCTGGATGTAAAATCCAACGTAGTCCATATGAGATATGTTGTACATGTACAAGAATTCGATAGGGGACTTCCAACTTTTCGCGAGATCTTCCCACACATTTAGAATGTTATTACAACGATAATTTTAAAGTTGTATCGTCGTGTTGCATTTGCAGGCATAGGACTTACAATTAGCAAAAGAAGGTATTCAGTTGAACGTGATAGCGGCCGCTTTTAGAAGTCATAACAATTAAAACAATTGACAAAATGTGTCCTTCTTGGCCACAGTTTTTTGTGACAATAAATACTAGTTACGACCATTAGCAATGTGTATTGCATTTGAATAGATTATGTGCTGCGGGTATTGCGTGTGTGTGATGTAGGTACTAAATACCACGAATACAACACCAAAATGTGCACATGTACATTTAAATAGAATTATAGCTTGAGAAATATAATGACTACATACACTTATACTACTAGTAATCTAAAAGAGAACGAATAATATCAATAAATTTAAACAAATAAGAAAATTATGTCGGATTTTACAGAGTTTTGCTTTGCAAAGCGCAACAATGTCCACTTTTGTAAACTTAACTTTGTAGTCGTGGGTCATTAACTCATTATTATCAACAAATTATCACTCTGTGTTACATGTACCTACATTAGAATTTAAAAACACGGTCACGTGACGCGCTTATTTGACGCTTCGCGTGACATCTCGCTTGATTTCAACTACCCCAGAAAATTGTTTTATGTTCTTCGTGTAATTAGGTGTTCGTCTTTAAGGGATTATTCATCACAAAAACGACGAATTCGGCCAAATATCAGTTGGCTTAATATTACCCCCAGCGGATCGTATTTCTGTGAAAGATTTGTCCAGATTTGTCTCTTATATAGTTTTATGCAGCATTCGAGATGGCGCCCCTCATATAGTAGACTGTCGACAGTCGGTCGTACCTAATATTAATCCGTTATTATTAATAAATATTGTGTATAAACGTAATAGGCGTGAATAAAATGCGAACGCTAGGACAGGAAGTATTGAGTGCCGTTAAGCACGACCGACTGTCCGGTGCTGCAATTCACTGGTAAGATTTCTTACCACAGCAGTTTTTGATATCATGACACGAACAGATCTTGACGAATGCATTATAAAAGTGCTGGCAGTTTAGACTACCATGATATTTCTTGCAAAGAATACCAACGAGACACTATCGCAAACTGCACGGAAGGGAGAAATGTGTTCGTCAGCGTGTCGTGTCGACATTCGTCTTGTCAAAAAGAACTCGTTTAGAAACCAGGGATCCCCCACTTTCAGTTGCCATTCTCTTAGAGGAAAATGCCTGCGATCTTTCCAATAACTCTCGCTTGGTTTGTTGAAATTACTCCTTGAACTCATCCATTTCTATGCAGAGTAGACGCTCTCAGTCTACATTGTCTGCAGGCATACGAACTGACAAGATGTAAATCGATCGTCTCTGCCACAACAAATCCATTTCTTCGCATGTCGTAGTTCTGTTGATCCCGCGAAACATTCTATTCCGGTTTTCTATATTTTCTATTTGACTGCCACAAACAATGCACGTTGTTTCCTTGGTTCTAGGCGGTTTAATAGTTTGTCTTTGCTATTTTGGTTGGAGGGACTGATTCATTGTGTTCATAACGTGAACAACCAACGCATTCAGGTGGTTATTTAGAATACATTTGCATACATTACGTTAATATAATTTATTTCGTGACGTCAGCATCACTATGAGTTATTCATATCAATTAGAAACCTGCAGACGGGGGCATTCTCTCGGGACTAATGTCCCTCGCGTGAAATGGTTCGCATTTCCCATCAAACGCCTTCGGCGTTCGAATGTCTAAGAAACTCAATTACATTAGGCCCGAGGACTGTCGACAGTCTACTCATATAGTAAATATCGCATTTATTTTATTATCACGCGTGCACCAGCTGACAGTGGGTGGCACTGACGGAGACGAGAACCATGGCAAACATGAATCTTGCTGTATCTAATAAATTATTGTTTCGCGTAATTCATGAAAGGCGTTGTGTGTGTAAGTGTTGTGCATCCCTGTTTTTAATTATAAATGCATACACTTGTATTTAAATATATGGGTGCCCATCAGTCTTTATTACCCCTGTGTTACAGTTAGCATGTCCGTTAGCATGTTCGTTTCATCAAATATTTTGTGCCGTTATGTGGGACCAGTTTTTTTACTATTGTGTGTAGATTAGTGTCAAGTTAAGCTGTGCTATTTTATCTCACATGTCAGTCTATGTTATTCTAATGAATATGTAACGTACATTTCAAAAGTTAAGTCAATATTATAAAATAAAGGTCAAATAATACACTGCTAATCATACATTCATGAGGCATAGTTAACTGATTATTCTTCTTATGTATGCGTTAAAGACATAAGTCTTTGCAATGTATACTTAATAGGCACTGGTTGATGCTTATCCATTGTTAGATACGTAATGTATATGCATTAGGGATTGTTAGCATGTAAAGAGGGACATGCATGAGATAAACTCTCCGGGTTTCATGGGATACTCAAATCTTCTAGTTTCTTCCGCGATCAGATTCCGAATCTTAATATTGAGTTACATCTTCCAAATAGAGCGTTTCTTTTTTTAATTTATTGAATGGTAAAATTCACTCGCTCAATGATATATTAACATTTGCAGTGTTGTTTGTGTGTGTGTTTTAAAATACTGGTTAGCCGCATCCCTCTTTGATGTACGATAATCAGTGTGATGCTACAATAAATCAAATGAAAATAACAACTTATAGCGTATATTAGTAAATACGCTACAAAATAGTTACCGTAAACTGATAGAGTGCCCCCCTCCCCTCCACGAGTTGCACCGAGCCTTAGTAAGTCGCGGGTAGTTGAATGACTCCTAAGAAATATAATGTGTTTTGACGGTAGTTCAAAGAAAAAATATGTCATTGAATTGTGTATTTAAGTAGCCGTTAAATGACTGGAAAGACAAGTGCTGAGATACACAGTGTGAAGGTGGTCTGACCCAATGTGTCGACCTGGGTGTCAAGTCGCGATTTGCGTACCTTGCACACAATGGACCGGATGTCCCGCCAAAAATGTCAAAGTGTGAGCCGTACAGTAAGAGTCTTCGGACTATTCTGTTGATGCATAATACGTCAGACAGCTGTCAATCGCTATCGGTAGCCAGGATTTTCGTATAAGGAGGGGGGGGCAAGGGTTATTTTCGTTCAACGTAATTGCAATATTTTTTTGTTCGTACTACGTAAATTGAAAAAATAAATTCCGTAATTTTGTAATCACGGGCTAGACGTACAGCGTAATCGATCAAATATTTGTTTCGTACACTGTAACAATGTGTCATTTTTCTCGGTACGTACAATAATTTACATCCAAATAAAAAAAAATCGTAAAGGATAATCCAGGGAAATTACATTTTAGAAACTGTAAAACGACTAGATGACACAATTCACTACAAAATTGAATGTCAAGACGTAAAAGGCCCTCTAACCGAATGAAGAGCATTACGAGGGTAATATGCGCGTGCATCTTTACACACGGCGCAGCAATGGCGGAGAATTTGAGCCGGAGAGCTCTTCGGACCATTCAATGTTCCTTTTTTTAACACTGTAAACTGTAAAAACGTCTTTTTTCCCTTGTAAATTGTAAAAAGCCCTTTTTATTTCCCGTAAAACCGTACCAGCTATCCCCTTGCTTCTCCTCTATTAGCTTCATCTGTGTTAAAAAACGAATCTGAAATAGACAAACTGATCTCAACTATAGAGGGACTCAGTCACAATAGTGACCATTATTTTTGAGAAAAATGTTATATAAATAAAAAAATTATCTGTGAACGTTCGCTGAAAATGTAGTCATTCATGGTAACCAGGATTAATACAGGGTCAGTTTCTACCTGGTAGTTCAAGCTGTAATGTTGCCTGTATACTGTATGCAGCTATTGGTATTACGTATAGTAATGAATGTCTGTGAAGCAGTTACATATTCGGGTTAGAATCCGAGCAACTCCGTATTTTAATGCGTCGTCGAATACCACGTAGGAACGAGCCTTGAACATAAAGAGATCAGTACTTCGTAGATCAATTGCATTTAGCACACATCACAAGCAGAAACCCAAACTGAAATGCGTGACAGGTGTTATTGAGTGGGGACAACACGGATATTACTTGAAAAACGGTAAAATATCGGACTTCGACCGTGTTGTCTCATGATTGCTTAAAGCATTTTATTTTAGATCGTAATACATAAGAACCTTCAACAAAATGTTGCCGCACTTTTAATATGGACATTAACAACATGGAACTACAGATCATAATCATCTACCTTATCGTCCCTACGCTTAAACCAAACAAACTCGAGTTTCTTACTCGCTACGTTTTTGCTTTTTAAATTCCAACGGCCTCAGTAATATACATTTCATGTGCTATCAGGGGGAAATCTCTTTCTCGGGGTTCTCCACACTTGTCAGGGGGAAAACTCGTCTCGTCTCTCTATCTCGTCCCCTTGAGGTACGGGATCGGGAAAGTCACTTTAACTTTACAGTCAAATAAGACACACACAACGAAATACGTTTCAGCTCTCATCTTAGTCGGTCAATCGAGCACTCTATAAGACACGGCGCCCGGGGGAAAAATCCCCAAGACTGTCGCAAGGCTGACTCAAGACTCGCCCAAGACTGCGTCAAGGCTCGCTCCAAGTCTCTCCAGGACTGCTCTAGACTTAGACTGCGTCTATCGTGGAGTACTCTTCAAGACCAACTCAAACTCTCTTTATTCATTTTCAAAACTCTAACCAATTACAAAACAGTAAAAAGACTCTAGGGCTGATGAA